>JAUZNK010060620.1:0-14950 GCA_035046665.1 Euphysa ruthae
TTCGAATTTGCAACTGCAATATATCATCCTCAAAAGTCTAAACATCACGTTAAATTAAGATTTTTACTAGTTTTTACAAGTCCTTAATTAATGGCTCGCTCTTATTTTAATGTTAAGTTGAATTAGTACCCATAGAGTCATAACTTCAAATGAAATTAAGATCTATGGGTCCTAATTTATCGCTACACCGGCAGCGCGGAGAAGTCCTATAAGTTCATCTGTTCATTAACTTCTAAAAGTTGCTATCCCTCAGTTTTTTAGCGGAACTGAGTGTGAAAATTAGTGCTGATTATTAAAACTATATTTAAAAACAGTTATTGTTATATTTTTTAATTGTTTTCTAATTCTCTATAATCGATACTGTTCAAGCTTTTTAGCTCATGTTTTTAAAGCTTTAATTCCAGATATCTTTTTTGCTTGATCTGTCTAAAAAAATGATTCCCTATAATATTGCGGTCAAATATCTACTGGATTAACCTAAATATCTCTTTTATACTCATTACATCTTAGTTCAAGGTAGTATACACCAAAAACATCAACGAGAGGTCGTCCAAGAAAGCACCTAGTGTTTGGAGGTACATCCAGAATAGAAATAGCAAAATAAATAGCACAGATGATAAAAATGATGAAAAAAAAAAGACATCTTCCTGACAATAAAATAGGTGTAGCGCCTAATGAAAATGTAAATGTGTCATTTCTTCCAATTAAAAGGGGTTTGAAACCTGAATGGTGTAATTTCAAAATAAGCCTGCAGCATATTTTTCAAATTGCATCAATAGAAGTAGCTGGTACACCAAATTTGAGAAGGAAAATTTGAGCTTATGACAATTATTTTACCGTGTAAGTAGTTTCTTACATTAGGAACTGAAGAAAATCGTGATATTAACGTGGCATTGCTTATAGATGATATGGTAAAATATTTTGATGACCATTTTCTAAGAACTTGGGCAAGCGAATATAAAATCTTTATATATATATATATATATTTATTTATTCGTACAGGTTAAATGGCTGGCAATTGGCAAAAAAAATTTAAAAACAATTGAGCACTGAACATAATTTTATGATAGATGATTCCGTTATTAATGAAATTTTTAAACAAACTGAAAAAATTAATAAACTGAAACAACATGGCAATAAATCCAAATCACCTATAAAACATAAAATTAAATATTCTAATTTTGATACTAAAAAAAATAGTATAAACATTTTATTCTAATTTATTGATACAAAAAGTATAACTATAAAACTAAAAATGAAATAAACAGAAGTAAAATGCGCGAAAACTTAAGTCAGTCCTGGTGAAAAGATTCGCTTTAAAGAAAATGCTAAAAAACAAATGAGATTGATGCGTAATAGTTAAAGAGACTGCTAAAAAACAAATGAGATTGATGCGTAATAATTTAGATGAAAAAAAAAAAGAGGAAATATTAGAGACGTTGACAAAACTCGAAAATGCGTGATAATATCGACGAGGAAAATAATCAACAGTTAAAAAGGTTCATAAAATTCAGAAAAAAAAAATCTATGGGTGATGGGGTGATAATTTAGACGAGGAAAAGGAATCAAAAGTTTAAAAAGTGGATAAAACTCGGAAAAAATATGGGCGTGATAATTTAGATGAGGAAAAAAAATTCATCACTTAAAGAGGTTGAAACTCATAAAAAATCTCTGCGTGATAATTTAGATGACAAAAATAAATCAAAAGTTAAAAAAATCGATGAAACCAGGAAAATGGTTACACGTGACAATTTAGATAAAGACAGAAAAAAAAATCGTGACAGAATCACAAAAAGTTTTAAGCGCGTTCGTAGGTATAAATCTAAGGCTAGTAAATTTTAAAGCGTTGAATATCAATTTATGACTGATCCTGCTATACTGGAAACCAATGCATACAATTTAGCTCAACCAAACAACCTATTTTTGGGTGAAAAAATCAAGCATATAGAAAATTTGTGTCCAATTGATTTAATGCTTATTTCTCAAATAATTCCATTTATGTTTATTATTGCTAAAACAAAAGTTGCTCAACATGGACTCAGAGGTCAATGTGTACTTGTACCAGCAGATGTTAAAAGCAGGTTTAATGCACCATGGTCATCTTCATCCAAAACACTTATAGTCCATCAGAAAATCTAGATAAATTAAAAGAGCTCAAAATTGTCATAAATAGAGGACTGCTGATTGCTTTTCAAGTCGATAGTATTTCTATCACAGAAAAAGAGTTAGTTGTTAGAATTAGCTAGTGTATCAAAATTAAGTTATTATAATGCATTACAACACACGCTTTCAAAAACTTCCATTATTTATAAACGAAAAACATCTGAAATAAATATTGGAACTCACAACACAGTTATATTAAATTTGTTAAAAGCTAACACGATTCTTCAATTTGTTACATGAATTTATGCAATGTTAACATATCTAACGTCTTACTTGTGTAAACCACAGCACCACATGACTGAATTGATGAAAAAAACAATTTATTAAAAAATATATGAGAATGTATTAAAGAAAAAATGCGTAGTATCGGAAATGTATTTATAAGTAAGCGAGAATTATTTGCACATGAAGCAATCAAAGGTATTGTCTTTACCAAGGCGTCATTCTAACATTGACGTTGTATATGTGCCAAAAGGATTGAGAAAAAATCATATTCGATTTTTAAAATCACAATCTGTTCTTGAAAAAATTCAATCTGATGACACAAACATTTATGCATAGAGTATGATTGACAAATATGGAAATCGCCGAGATAATTTAGAAGAACTTTGTTTAGCTGGTTTTGCTTCTAATTATATAAGCAAACAAACTAATGAATCACCGCAAGAAGAAATTCTAGAAAGTTATAATAGATTAACAGTATCAGATAAAATGACTGTGCCAAAAAAAACATACAAATATTTTAAAAAGCGGATTAGGTGAAATGAGAAAGCATAGTCGTCCTTGTGTCACAAGATTTCATAAAGTTTCAAAATTAAAAAGTTCAGAAGTCTATGAACTTGAAGAAATTGTACGTCAAAGTAGTGATCCTGGGTTTGCAAACAGATTTAGCAGAATTTGTGAAGGCAATCATACTGATAATGATATAGAGAAAATCAAGGTTTTAACACTCATGCATCGACGACATGGCCAAATGTGTTGACGAAACTATATCTTAAAAATTTTTAGCAGGAAGTGAAAATGAAAAAACCATTAATAATATTGGTAATGAAGTATTTCTGATACAAGATTCTAGAAAGGATTTAGAGATAAGAATACATATTTAACAAATTCCAGATTATGTTAGTTTTAATCAAACTGACAATTTAACTGCTACTTTAAAAACATGTGTAGGAGCACGGTTTATGACAACAAATAATACCAATGTTGTAGATAGGTTGATAAATGATTCACTGGGCACGGTAAAGTGCTTGGATATAAAACATGGTTGTCCTTTACTTGGTGAAATATATGTAAAATTTTAGGTTAATAATATAAAATAACAAAATCTTCATTTACAAAAAACAAAACTATTACTGCTGTCCAAAAGAAACAGTTCTCCGGTATCTTATGACTTGCAATCATTATACATAAATCTCAAGGCGTAAGAAACAGTTCTCCGGTATCTTATGACTTGCAATCATTATACATAAATCTCAAGGCGTTACTTTCGATTATATGAAAGATAATTTGGACCGTACAACAGAAAATAAAACTGAAAAGAGGACAAAATATGTTGCACCAATATCAAAAGGACAAGTATACACGTCACTGAGTCAGGCAAAAAACAGAAATTATTTACAACTTATTGAAGTTGTAAATGATTTCTGTTTTATTAAATAAATGTAATTTGATTTCTAGTTTTATTAAAGTTAACAAGTCTGCTTTGAATGAGATGACACGCATGAGAAATGAAGCTGTATTCACATGTGAACACCTATTGAAAAAAAAAAATGACTAGTTCTAAAATATAATTTTTAAAAATAAGGTCATGGAAAGCTCACCTCAATCATTTTTTAAATGAGACAATATATACAAATGTGTGTACTGTTTTATGTTTCACAGAGACACACAATAAAGTTAACACATTTGTTAGTTTAAGTGATATGACACACAGTGAATGGAATGATGTTCACAAACTTACAGATAATGGTCTTGCTATATGCTTCAAAGCAAATAAAGTGAAAATCCTAAAACAGTTTGTAATAGTTACATCCCTTGAAATATTACCTGTTTTAATGCAAATTCAGCATAATCCTATTTTAATTGTTCTTATTTACCGCAAACCTGGACCAATACCAAGATTTTTTACCAATTTAATTACAGAGCTACAATGACTTCCAAAAACCGATAAATTATTGATTATGGGTGAATTTAATCTAGATCAAAGATTTTCTGATAATTTTTCTGTTTATACAACACACCTTAATCTGAATCTTAACCTGAATTTTTATTCTCTTTTACATATAAACTAGGAAAAATTTTAAATGATTTAATGCGAAAATTTTATGTATTTTAATCAAATTATTGTAAATATTATTGTAAAGGTCACATAACCTCAATGATGAACAATACAGTGTATCTACTCATGAGACTGTTGGAAACTGAGAGGTTTTATAATTATTTATAATTAACCATATTTTTTATTTTTGTCATTAAAAAAAAAAAAAATGTTCTTTAACACTAATCCGGGGGTCCTTCAGTACATTAGTTCTTGTTATTAATCAGTTCAACTTTTTTTGTCTTGAAGAAAATTTATTTTTAAAGGATGTTTTTATCTAGATGTCAATGGTATATCGATTTCTGCTCCATCGATGGCGTTTGCTCTTCACCTCAAAAATGTTCGAGTACGGGAAGCTCATTGTCCTGTGACGGAGGAAGTGTTAACCAATGTACAGTCTACCCAGATTTATGTGAATCTACGGACGGATACTGTATCGAGTTAATGGATAGTTTTAAACAATGGAGAATTGGTCGAGGTAAGGAAGGAGAAGGATACACTTGCATGGAAAAAAAATTTTTTCATGAAATTGAAGATGTTGCTCCTTACTGCAATATTAATATTACCGATCATGTGATGCAAGGTAGCACATTTCGTAGCCCTAAAGACGGTATTGATTATTGTTGCTATCGCTATTTAGCTTGTTTTAAAAAGGGAGATAGCATTGGGGGTTTTTTATTTAAAAAAAGGCCTTGTTATTGCAACGGAGAATTTCGCAAGTGTCTTCTATCAACCAAGGACAAAAAACCTCTATTACCGAAGGCCTTGCTCCGAGTGATGGAACATAATAGTAACTGCGATGTAAATGATGATAATAACTGCAATCCAAAGTTTCAAAAAAGTTGTGAAAAAGGAGATCTAATTGACAGCTCTATCGCTCACTGTAAAATCAACTGCAAGACCGGCCCACTTCTACCAATAGAGAGCCGTGCATGTCGTATACGGAAATGTATTCCGCCCCATAATTCACCTAATTTGCGTATTATTGATGTGGCACATTTTCGCAAAAGTTCTCGTTGTGACGCCGTTGGCGGATTACCTGTGAAATGTGGATCGGAAAATACACGTTGTGTTTGTGACGGAAAGCCGGGCGTAGAATGGTTTACGGATGGGTGTAGGTGTCAATATTGGCCACCTTAGAATTCTTTATTGTTTTATTTTATTAAAAGCATTTATCAATACGTTTCAATGTAAAATAATGCCACAAAAGTTCTGTATCAAATTTAAAAACGATAATAGATTTAAAACCAATATTAAATAAGATTTTTTTAAACCTGTGGAGGTTCGAGGCCTCTCTTTCAAATACCTATTCTAACAAAAACTTTTTCACTTCGGCAGATTTGAATGTCTTGAAGTTATCACTTATAATAAAAACAGGTTTACATCTTCTAGGGATAAATCTTTTTATTGCGCGCATAAAGGCCGTTGTCTTCATGTCTGGTGTTAACTTTAAGTTTATTGCACGACTAGATGCACAGGTGAGAATCAAAACGTAAACTTTCGAAACAGCGCCTATTTTATAACTTCTAACAAATAAAAGTCCAACATAATTTAGGCCAACAGCTGCAAAAGAAAACATGATATTGTTCACACGATAATCAGGGTTGAAGAGGCTGTGATTGTTCTTCGTTGGAAATATTTGCAAATTAGCTACTTCAGAATCACTCCAATAAAGCACATTATTTTTTATAATTGGTATCGAT
Organism: Euphysa ruthae; assembly: GCA_035046665.1. NCBI lineage: Eukaryota > Metazoa > Cnidaria > Hydrozoa > Anthoathecata > Corymorphidae > Euphysa > Euphysa ruthae. The sequence goes on from JAUZNK010060620.1 coordinate 6,187, forward strand.
AGAGCTCTTTTCACCTCATTCACCAGAATACCTTCTAAAAAACAACCTAATAACTCTAGTCTTGGTATAGCCAACTGTTTCAGTGGGGCTACTTTTGTTTTAGAGCCAAGAAAACAAACTGTTACTCCAACATTTGTCTCTATCTATCTAGCACTCCACAATGCACTTCCCTCAAACTGTCACACAATCCATGTAACTCAGTAGAAATCTCTTTTTCTTCTACTTTTACGGATGAATATCTCTTTACTCTCAGACAATTTAATTTATTCTAAAATATAAAAATACTCTCCGCTTTTTTTAATATTTTCATTTACGATAGCTTCCCACTTGTTCTTACCTTTACAGAGAATCTGAAACATCATTTTTACGAAACCTAAAGGGTCATAAATTTATGCTGCTGTTTTAAAAATATTTCTTTTGTTTTAGATTGCGAGTCTTGCTCACAGATTAACTGTAATGAAAAAAATAAGCTCATTTCTTTGGTATCTCACTCAATTACTAAGAATCGCTTGTATATGCTGTTGTTTTTGTTTATTTTTTTTTTTAATATGTACTATCATCAACATTTGGGATGGAAGAGTTATTTTTTTCAAAAAAATTTTTTTAAATCAAAGTATTGTTGCAATTCTCTATTATTTTTTGTACAATTACATAAATCAAACTCGCCATCTGACATAATTATTTTAGCTTTATCGTAAATTGCTTGTCCCTTTTCAATATTTTCACTGCCAGGTATGACATTATCAACATCAAGATATTCAATTAATTGTGTTATAAATTTACTGTCATTTTTTTCATATTTTCTAAGATGATGACTTATTGTCCCATTTAATAAAAATGGACTACTGATTACACCAAATACAACAAGCAGAAACCGATAGTTTTTTCATTATTTATATTTTCATGCTACAGGGAAAGTAATAATCTTGATCCTCTTTGGATATTTCATTTTTTAGAAACGCTTGTTTTATATTTGCTAATAATATCCCAATAAAATTCAATCGAAAATGCAAAGTTATGTCAAATATTTTAGATAAATTCTGAACACGAAAAACTATTTAAAGAAAAACCGTTACTAGAGCACGAAGCTTCAAATACTGCTATTATTTTTGTTTTTCTTTGTATTTTCTTATAACAGGTATATGTGGTAAATAATGGCTTTTTCCTTCGGTATTTCATTTTCAGGAACCCCTTCAGTTATGTTTTTACTTTCATGCTCATTGAAAATTTCATTGTAATTTATAAAAATATTTTTATTGCCTAATCGGATTTTCAATCCTCAAACGATATTTACAAATCCTATAATAGCCAGGTAAACAATCATGGTCTGGCTTAAACTTAGTTTTGCCAGGTATCTCTCACAATTATTTAAAATATCTCTTTCAAATTTATGTATCACACACTATTCTGGTTACTCTATTTTATCAACACTCGAAGTCGATACTCAAACTACTTCCTCAGAGGGGTAAGATGGGCCATGTTTCATACACCCCAATCTCACACTACTCGACTCCTCAATACGCAACTCACTTTCACACTTGATCGAATAGATGTCAAGACACAGATTAGACAAAACAGACTTAGTCTAATTTATAGGTCCACTAAAAACCCAACCTAATACAGAAAATAACGAACAAACTTTCCTGTAATGAGCTTATGATAGAGATCACACCCAAATAAAGTATGGATAGAAAAACTACTAGACCCCGAATCAAAATCCGCTAACATTAGATCCGAGAGATGAGAAAAGTTTTGCATGCAAAAGAAATTTCTTGGTTTTTCACTGGACTACAAATTACTGGTACACACAAGGATTAAATAAATTTTCATCTCTTGTTTTAATTCAAGTTGTACGCCGTTTAAATTTTTCACAATCGAACCATTAGCTTGTCCAAAGGCTTTTTTTTATCATGACATTTTCTTTTCTAACTGTTTTAAATTTTTCACCAATGCCATTTGTAATGTAAGATCTTTGACTTCCATTGTCAAAAATAATACGCCATGTTGCTGTTTTATGCTCGCTTTCAGTATGGTTACAAACATCGGCTTTGGCTGTTTGCAATATAATACTCTCTGACGCACTTACCTGTGTTATATTTATTTGTTTTTACAAATTTAGAAACATGGTGTCTTTGTTTACAATGTTCGCATGGTGAATTTGAGTAGCACGTTCTTGCCACGTGAAGTGGTTATAAACAGATAAAGCACTTTTTGCATTTTTTAAAAATATTAACTCGTGAATCAATATTTATCTTTTTTCAAAATGTTGACAAATGATTTTCCAAACAATATACACAACCTTGCTGTTTTTGTTCTGCATGGTTTTCAGCATAAAGTCGGGGTGTTGAAAAATTATTTTTATCATAATAGTTGTTACGCACATTGTGCACATGCATGTCGGCTTTTTTATAATTTTCAAAACTCAGGGATAGTCCTGCTATTGTCGCTAACGCTTGGCGAGATAGAAATATCTTTTTTCAAATAAATAAATCTATATCGCTCATAGACCTAATTCCATCATTGGAAACTACAAATTGGTCCCAAAAAACCTTGACTCTCTAAGGGGTTTCCTTTAAACTAGAGCAATTTTATTAAAATACAATTTGACTGATTTTGGCTCCGAATAGAATTTCTGTCCAACACTCCTTCGCTTATTTTAACGCTATCCAGTTTTAAAATTATTTCAGCAATAATAATATGAAAGGGTCGTATAAATTTTAAACTTTTTGAAACAGCTTTTAATTTCTTCAGGCTCCACAAAAACATTTAAAACTTCATCGCCAATTTTATTTAAAATCTCTTGTGCCTCGTTTCAAGTATTTTTTAAGCCTAAATAATTAGCCTGTGTGTAGCTTTCTCCGTCTATCTCCGCTCTTATGTCAACAAAAATAATTTGAAAGTTCTTTCATAGCTTTCATCACTAAAGATTCGGCTATACTCTTTCTCTCCAAACCATATCAATATTTTGTTTAATATACTGTTTTACTGACTTATAACTGCAACGTGTCCGTAAATAGATGCTCTCTTTATTAAAAGCTGCCACGTGCCCTACTGTTATAGCGCTACATGCTTACAGATATCCATTTTTCTACCGATAACAGGAACGCATCCATAGATAACTGTTGTGCCTACCATTATTTTAATATTATTTTATTTCGAACTTTAACGTATTTTAATGTATTGGAATAATGCTTTAGGCGAATTATTAAAGTTATTACATCAAAAAGTTGTTTTGCTCATCATCAGCATAAAATTTGATTAACGCAAAAATAAATCACTGAGCAATGAATTTGGTTGCTGATGAACAAAACTTAGTTATTTATATTTTATTTTGTTATTTCAAATCGATGATACCGGTAGCCAGTGTTCAAAGAAGCAAAGCTGGTTAGGTGTTGGAACACCAAATTCCTTGCGGAAAGGCAAGGCAGAAGTTGTTGTTTTTGGTCACTCTATAGTGAAAGGGTTAAATCGGTACCCTTCTATTCGTGATATGTAGTGATTTTTTTTTATGCGTGATTGGTGGTGATAAAGCGGAGGATGTATATTTTAGAATTAAGAACAGTCGTTTTAACGATGCAGTGAAGTATATCATTACCCACTGTCGTACAAACAACCTAAGTGACGTACCTCCGTGGAGAATATGCCCAATATTGGAAGAAACTTGTATCTATTTAAAGTAAAACAACCTCAATATTCGCGTTTTGCTCTCTGATATACTTCCTCGAATGGGTTTATTTTTTGATGATCACATTTCTCATTTAAGCCATCTTATAAAAAGTTTGTTTTCATTTAATTATCCTATCTATACCGAACATGTTGGTTGGGCTGAAGACATAGAATTTCGTAAAGACCTCTTCCATGTTGACGACCTCCATCTCATCATTTGTACGAGGAAAGTTAGGGATGGCACATCACTCCTATCTTGTGGTGCTATCAGTCAGTCTTGTGTCCTAGCTGGTGGGAAAAAAGAAGGAAGCAATCATACATCCTTCTTTTGTTTTGTCAGTTGGTTATTCTGTGTTTAAGACTTGTCAAGATTTTTAGGGCGATATACTTTCTCCGTTGGGGTTATCTCTTGTCGGTGTGGCTGATAAGTCTTGAAACCGTGGAGGTTGAAATAATTTTCTTAAAAGAGATAAGCAATTATTTTAAACGAAGGCTATTAAAGTCCCTTCCGGTGGTACTTCGTCAGTAGTATCGACATGTGATGTCAGCTGTGGAAGGGGAATAAATTGCCTACTAAATCAATTGTTGCAGATTATTTATTTTTATGTTCGGCTTCTGATAGATCAGGAAGCGTAAATCTTTGACCTACACTCTGCTTTATTTCTGTTTGGTTTTGGTTAACAATGCTTGTTTTAATGGGGGGTTGGGTTTGTTTTTGGATGGTTTGTATATAGATTGTGCGGACTGATAGAGTCAGGGAAGGTATTCTTTTCTTTATTTAATCTTCTTTAAGATTCACAAGGCAACCTATTCATTTTTTAAAACCACATATTTTTATTCCCAATTATTTACTGTATTTTTTACTCAACAATTTAATTTCTGTTCTGTCTGACTTCGAGAATTTTTAATTTTTTATATTATATGTATTATTTTTGACGTCAAATTTATTAGCTTTGTCTAAGTTTTTGTTTTTTTAGATACAAAGTATATTACCAAATGAGCGTAAAATCTCAAATTGTGAAATATTTTTAAAAATACAACTAATCTTTAATTGGTGAGAAGTCTGAGCAGTATCTAAAATAGAAAATGAATGTTTCAAGGCAGCATTAAAACATTCTGGCTTATTATGAATATGTTGGTAAAGTTGTCCATAAAGTTAAAGTTATTTGTTCTGTTAAATAGCAACCTAGTGCCTCTGTCTGCTACTTCTCAATTCAGTTTACCACATGAAGTCTATTTCCAGTCCAGCTTAAGCCATCAGTGTTATTGCTTTGGCAGTTTTCTGTTTCACAGATTTATTTTACTTGTTTTATCAGGGGATGTTGAATCTAATCAAGGTCCTGCGCAAAAAATCTTGTTAGCAAACGATTTAGATAATGATTTGCAACCCTTTAGGTAAAATGGTTTGCGTTTTTTACACTTAAATATCAACAACATTTTATCCAAAACAGATGAACTAAGATTTATAGCAAACCATTCGCTTCCAGCAATAATAGGCATAACTGAAAGTAAAATTGACCAATCTATTCATGATTCAGATATCAAAATAGAAAGTTTCCAAATTTTACATAATGATAGAAATAGGAATGGAGAGGGTATTTTTTTTTCGATGTTCTACTTCGTCTTACAAATCCTTTTACTGTTGGCATAATGTATAGACTACTAAATGATAAACACATTTTGACTGATACTCTAAATAGTAAAGTTGAAAATGGTAAAGACATCTATATTTTGGGTGATCTCAATGTAAATCTACTTAATGAATATAATGTTTACATCCTTAACAAAGGAACAATGCCATCTTCCTTTAACCCACTTCTAAATAAGCACAGAAAATTCTTATCAATTATTAGTCTTAATCAGTGACTTAAATGCCCAACAAGATTTACTAGCAATACAAGTTCTCTAATTGATCATATTTTATCGAGTGCATCTGAAAAAATTACTCATAGTTGAAGTTTAGATATTGCTCTCTCTCTGATCATCAAATTATCTACTGTACATGTAAGATCTACAGAAAAAAACCAGAGACTACTAAGTTTAAAACATTTAGAAGTTTGTAGAACTGCAGTAAGGAATTATTTAGTCAAAATTCGTCAATGGTTAAATTACCCGATTATTCAGGGTTTACCAATATTAATTTAGCATACTATGTTTTAATCAAAGTTTAAAGATGTGATAGATAACATCGCGCCTTTACGAACCACTAAAATTACAAGTAATTCGCATGTATGGTTTGATGGAGAAATAACAGATGGAATTAGACTTAGGGTCAAGCTCTGTAAGCAATATCTGATGTGCACAAGTTATTACTTAATAAAACTAAAAATGATGTTCTTGGTACTATTAGAAAGGAAAAATACACTTGCGTTACAAATAAACCAAGGGAAAACATAGGTCGACTTAAAGAACTAAAAGTTCACCTTATCATGATTATTTTCGTTTAAAAAATAATAATGATTTTGTTTTTAACAAACAATTTCTCAAAATTTTAAGTTTCAATCTGGATCTAGGAAAAGATTTTCGGCCGATCGATGTCTGTCCTATCTTCCAAACAAAATTTCTGTCGGCTTTGACAAAGACCAGCATACTGGCATGATATTAATTAACCTTCAAAAGGCATTTGATACTATTGATGATTCAATTTTACTAAAAAAATTAAATTACATGGGGTTTTCTCAAGATGTGATTACTTGGTTCAGTTGTTATCTCTCTGACAGAAAGTAAAAATAGACAAAACACTATCTCACGCAGAACGTGTTAGAAGTGGCGCTCCACAGGGTTCTATTCTTAGTCCACTCTTGCTTCTTCTTTATATAAATGACATGCCACAATCACTAAGCTGTGAATTGCTTCTCTATGCCGATAAATTTTCCTTATTTTTCAACACAAGTGTGTAAAACACAATGAGTTTATTCTAAACAAGAACTTTTCAAGTCTTTGTGAATGGTTTGTGGACAATTAGTATTTATTTTGGTGAAGATAAAACTAAAAGCATTCTTTTTTCATGTAAAACTAAAGCTAAAACTGCAAACAATCTTATTATCAACTATAGAGGTATATCCATTAATCAACATACATCCGTCAAGTACTTTGATTGCATATTAGATCCAACTTTAAACGGCCAATTGATGGCACAGAATGTTTTAAATCAATTTAATTCCAAGCTAAAATTTTTATAAATAAAAAGATCTTTTTTAGCACCTTATCTGAGAAATACTCTATGCAAGGCATTGATTCAACCTCATTTTGATTATGCCTGTACCGCCTGGTATTTAGGTTTAAACGATTCAATAAATATCCGTTTAAAAATTGCTCAAGATAAGTGCATCCGTTTCTGTCTAGACTTAAATAATAGGTTCCATATCGGCAATGATCGTTTCAAAAAAATTAATTGGCTTCCTATGGAAATGAGAGTTAATGAATGCATAGCTGCTTATTTTTTTAAATTCTGCGTCAATCCTAACTTTAATTACATGTCTGAAATATTTCTGACACTTTTAATTCCATTGCGAAAAAGTAATTTGAAATGGTATGCTCCTCTACATAGAACAAATACAGGCAAAAATTATCTGTCATGGAAAAGTCCTTCGATTTGGAACTCACTACCTAATAATGTTAACAAGCAAAAAAACTACAACACTTTTAAGCATAAAATTAAAAATTTATTTCTGAACTCACTTGATAAGCTTCACAGACCGAATGTCAACAGAAATTAACAAAAATTTTTTATTTTTTCCTATTTTTTTCTTGTATCTATCGTATCGTCGGATCAAAATGGAAATATTTTTATAACGAGACAATTTTTTTGCCTATTCTGCCTTAAAAATTAATGTATTCATCATTTTGTTTGTTTTAATTTTGGTTTATTAAAATGTATCTTTGTTAAAAGCAGAATAAATACTTATTTCATGTATGCATTTTGTATGTTACACAAGTACTCACATTAGTTTTTTAAGGTTAAAATTTCTTTCTCTAATAAAGTAACAGTGGAGATGGCATCAAATATAGCCTATACTGTAGAGAAACAATGAAATTCTTGTCTCGAAACTGTTCTTAGAATTAAGTTGAAATTGGTAATCTTAAAATGAGTAATGATCCAAAAATTTTACTATGCATTGGATCCATTATTTAAAGCTAATCTTTCTTATGATATTGCTAGTTTATTGCCATTCTGATTGAAATATAACTTTAAAGTATATAAAAATATTTTTCAGTTGGCTACAACCATTTTTCCACAGTTTTTTTACAAAATTTTCTCAAAGACACATTTTACCCCACCAGTGGGGTAAAAGGTTAGTTTTAATGAATTTATTCACCAAAATTTTATATTGCTAAGAATAAATCAAAATTATATGATTTGATTTTAGTTTTGCTATCTTAAATCCAACTGAAAAGCCAAAAATAGACACATTTTATCCCAACCTACGCCCATGTAATTCTAAAATAAAAACAATAATTTATTTTAGAATGTAATTCCAAACTCTGCAAATATTTTCTTCTTTTAGATTTACTACAATTATTAGTAACCCAAAGTTCAACACTAATGAAGTAAAACAGAAACGAAAATCGGATCGCTTATCAATTGATACTTCAACAAGTACTGCAAGATCAACAACTATTTGGATTGCAACCTAAATGTTAAATATATCCAACATCAAAAAATACCAACCCCTATGCCATAACAACATTTAATGTAGCAATATCTATAAAAGAAACTGCTTAACGTGAAAATGAAAGGCTCTACGCATAGTTCACCGGAAGTTATTGTTAGCTCAGGATATTTTCAAAAATAGAGACGTGGAGTTACCTAGCTGGCCTTCATCTACAAAGGAATTAGAAAATTCAAAGTTTAAACCTCCTCACTCTCTCATTTTATTTCTAAGAACGTTTTTGTCAAGTGGTAGTTAATCGGCAGAACGTAGTGCAAAAACCATGCGTGTAGTTAATTCCATTGGTCAAGAGATTTGACCAATTTGCCACAAATTTTGCCCCTATGATGCTGCTAATTAGAGTAAATATTGGATGAAAATATATATGACTACCACTTTAAAGTAACTCTACCCGTTGAGTACTTTGCTAAGTGTCAAACAATTTT
>JAUZNK010060631.1:0-14949 GCA_035046665.1 Euphysa ruthae
CAACAAACTAAATCCCGAACTAATGTGGGATAGTTTTTCCTTAAAAGATGTACCATACATTCTCAGAAATTTTTTTATTTTGAATCTCACACCTTTAGATTATCTAGTTATGGCACAAACTCACTGATTTTTAAAGCGTTTTTTTTTTTTGGAATCGTCTCCCCTTACGCTACAAAAACTGCATATCTTTGCCTTATTTTAAATCAGCTATTAAGGCATGGATCTGCAAATCATGTACATGTCCAAAAAGCCGTTAATTATTTCTTTGTATATTTTTGTTTTGTTGTTAATTATTTTACAGTTTACATATAAAAAAATTTGTTGGTCTATATTAATGTTTATTGATATATAATTATATTCATATACAACTATGTAAGCGTTACCAACGTTAAATAAATAAATGAATAAATGAATGAATGAATGAATAAATGAAAATGGGAAGACTTGCACTGTTTCTAATATCATCTGGTAGGATGTTCCATAGTAACTACAGGAAATTTGTGTCATAAATAACAGTGCGAGCAACTGGGTGTTTGACAAGACACGAAATCCAAAGGTCATAAGTCGTACTTTACGATCAAAAATATATCAAAAAAGTTTTGGATTCAACTGGTTTAGTGTTTTATATAGGTCGACCATTAGTAGCTGAAGGTGTCTGTTATTAATACAATAACTATTATCCATCTCCAAAAGTTCCGAAAGACACAATATAATGCTTCATCTTTTTATAAACAGAACAATATCTGCATATTTGAGTTTAGATGGAAAAGTTCCATTGTCTAAAGATGTGTTCACACAGTCTACCAGATAAGGGGCACAAAACGTTGCACTATGTTTTAAAAGAGATAAAGGGATATTACCACCACCTTTTTTTACACTAAATTTTACGTCATAAATATCACTAGGTGAAGCTTGTTTAAAATAAACTAAATTATCATAATTTACATTAAAGCGATTATTAATATTGAACTAGGATGAAACTTTTACAAATAGACTTTAAAACAGGTTGTTATTAAACTGCTAATATTGTCCTTCCTAAGAAAAATATGTAAATTTGCCGTAATATTACCATAATATAAATTAAAGATATTAGCAGCAGACAAAGCATCACACACTGAAATACCGTTATCAGTGAGAGAAAAAGATTGATAAGAACCTTTACCAGATAGTAAAGATTCACAAGCAACATTTTGGTCGAAAAAACCTATCGTTCCGTCTACAGTTCTGAATTTGATGAATTCTTTGAACTTTGTATTACCTAACTCATCAGAACCAATGAAATCTTTAATAATGACAGGATCAACTTCTTTACCGATAGATGTCTCCCTTGCGTTTCTCAAAAACGGATTAACACCATACGAATGTAATTTTTAGCTAAATAATTTACGTGTTTGCTGTGCATTCGTTTTCATCCGCATGCTGTTTCGTTGTGCACCGATTCATTTGAAAAATTCTACCTGTTCTACAAGATTCTCCATTAGTTTGACAAGAGTAGTTTGTATCCATTGGTTTACAGCCTCAATGTTAGTGCTATATCCCAACCTATATGGCCCGTTTTAAAGTTTAGTCTCACCGTATCAAACACTTCTGTGATCAAGTCTCAGTGTATAGTTGAAAAACTAGTACCGGATAGACTATCTCCGATTTTTTATGTCGTCTCTTGAACCATAATATTGTCTTTCTAGCTCAGAAAGGTAAACATGTTGATAAGAGATACTAGCGTAGTTCATATGATGAAAAGCAAAGGATAATTTAGTTATTGATCCTGAAAATACAATCCATAGTCTCCCTCTCTAACTGCTTGTACCAATGCAAGCAAGGACAAAAAATCTTTTAAGTATTTCGCAGTCATCTGATGTATAGATTTGAAATGACGCGATATTGGTTGAACTTTAGAAAATATCGTGACGGAAAATGGTACTTTTCACCAACAAATTTATTTTTGGAATTAGTTTGTTTTATTTTTTTTTTTCTGTTTTCTAGCGAATTTACGCGTTATTAACAATTTTTAATAACTTTCGGGGATAAAATCTTTGAAAGAAGAACAGTTCACACCCGGAAATATTGAATAAGCATTCAAAATTAAATTATCAAAAGTGTATTTTATTTGGCAAAAGTCGGCGTTTTAAACAATTTTTCAAAATTTCTGGAAGTTCACAATTTGAAAAATATATATTATTACCTCCAGAACTTTTAAAAATAAATAAAAAATTGCAAACAGATATAAATCTAATACCTTAGTATTTCCCAGTTTTTAATCTTTATTTTACTCCATAGTTTATAAGTCTTTTTGTAATAAATACATTTTTTACTTTTTGTTCCACCCAAGTTTTGATACAAATGTCCAGATTTTATTTACCGATAATTCAAAAACTAATAATTTTTGAGACGAGGTTCTTATATGTTTCTTTTCAATTTTTTAGGCTCGTTCTAATGGTCCACTTATTTTTTTATTTTTGCCGACACAAAATTTTTGCGACCGACACAAAGGAAGTTATGTGTAACGTGACGTTGGCGCATTTCAGAGAAGCTCCTATCGAAAAATTGAAAGGTTATGACCCTTATATTCAATTTCTGAAATAAAATTTCCAGTTAGCCTTCGCGCCTAAATGTTCTAAAGAAATCCCTATCTATGTGAAGGTATACTCTAGCGATTAACTAACGAAGAAGGTTTCAAAGTTACAAGGAACACTTTTCTCTCCATCGTCATGTGCTGATCAGAATATGAAATCCCACGGACAGGGTTGGACACTTTTCCCTGCCAACAACATTTGTCTAGTCTTAAAGTAAGTCTTCATCAGCTAGTAATTTCCGTTCAGTGCATATTCATTTCCTCCTCTTGTTTTGGAAATATTTTTTTTTTGTAATACATTTGAAGCATTCGAAGAAATCGTTTGATGTTGATACAAAAAAGGATCACGCGGAGAGAATTATTTTACAAGAATACAAAAAAAAAACTTTAAATTGAAGAGGAACTTATATGTGACCCAATTGACCATAAAATACATTGGTTTAATTTATTATGATATTAACATTATGGCATTCGCCTCATCTTTATTTTAAGGAAACTATTCTATCAAAAAGTACTTGATAAATGTGTTCTGTTAACACGCATTGAAAGTGAATATAGACACGGAAAATCTCATTGATACTTAGCAAATTCGTTTATTGGTGAGGTTCTGCTAAACAACATAAACAAAAAATCAAAGTTCTGTATACTAAGAACTAAATGTATACCACAAAGAGTTTCTACGAAACAATCAGTTTTTAGATTTTTGTTAGAAAAGACTACGTGGTTGTTGTTGGTGGGGATAAATATTAAGGTGGTGCACCTTGAAAAAAAAAATTGATTTTCAAAATAAAACTGGGAAAAAAATTTTTACGCCTAACAAACGCATAATGATGCTTTCTTTTCAACGATTTATGATTTTTATAAGTTTTGAGTGTGAAATTATGAAAAATATATGGTTTTTACTACCCTGTTGTCAAATTTCTTTCCTAGTAACACCTTTTCAAAGTAACACTTGTATTAAACCATAGTCTTATAACAAACCTAAAACCACTCCGCTCACGTCACAAAGTTTTTTTGGTTTTGCTGTCTATTGGCCATAGTTCTGACATACAAAAAGAAACATTCAAAGCTTAAACCCACTTTTCAAGGACTATCGGATATTTGATTGAAAAAGTGTCAAATGAAAAATAATAGTTCAATATCAAAATGCAACTTGATACAAGCAGACAAACAATTAGAAAAAAATTTGAATAAAAAAGGCAAATTTTGTAAATTTTTATATCTAAATTGATTTTTTGGATGAACACTTTTACTAAATTTATTTTTTTCTTAGTGTACCCCCTAAGTGCCTACTTGCACATGCATAGCAAAGCTTCTTGGATGCTGCAACCATATTGCTGAACTATTATTTCGTATAGAGGCAGCAGTTATAATCGGTGTTTCATATAAAATGTGTACAAGTATGGTAGCCAGTTGGAATTTTCCCATTCATAAAAAACAAATAGAACCTGCCGAAGTATGAACAGCTTTATTCTTACAAGAAAAATATTCTAATAAAGCAATACAAGAAAGTGTTGAAAGTACTCTACAAGAATCGCTCTCAATTGAGTTTCTCATTTTAGTTGGAAAAGAAACCTAATAAGATATATAAAAGAGTTTACTATTTGGCATGCTAGTTATTAGCTATATTATTAACTTTCGCTTTTTTTCCCAACTTTCAAGATTCGTTACTCGACCATTGTAGCGTACGCACCCCAGTTATTGTTAGTGTTTTCAATTAAACTGAGAAATTAAAAAGGATTATGTTGTGGTGTATTTATATAGTTAATAAAAATATTTATTACATAATGTCTCGATATCCAAAAGTTCAATTATCGCAACTTAAAAAAGGGATGCTGGCAAATATTATGTTGGACTTTCAAGAGTTGAATGATAAATTACAAAAACCTTTGGATAATGTTGGCGTTAAAATGGATCAGCTGACAGCAAAAATTGATAATCTTTCTGCACAAAAAATTTTGCAACTGATGTTGAAGCGGCTAATGTGAATCTTGCTCATTGCATCGTTGACTTGGTAAAATCATCTTACGCTTTTCAACATCACTCTCAACGCGATGGTTTAGAGATATTTGGACTTCCCAAGTCAATCGTGAATGAAGATTTAGAAGGGAAGTTGATTGAGGTGGTTGGGAAAATCTTTGTAAATATTGTTCCCTCTAACATCTAAGCATGCAACTACCTTGCTGACAAACTAGAACAATCGTAAAATTTGTCAATCGAAAAAACGACTAAAAAATACTCTCGAAGAAAAAAGCTTTAGTTAAACTTGACAAGACAACCCTTAAATTGGACAAAGACTCCAAACTTTTCATCAACGAAACCTCTGTCCTTACTATCGAATGCTCCACGGGAAATGCAAATCGTCAAAAAAAAGGTTTTTGCTTTTTGGGTTTCTAGTGGTACCGTCCTGTACAAAATGAAAGAGGATGGTCTTTTCGCGATTGTTGGAAATACCAATCAACTGATTGGTATCAAAAGTTTGGTGAGACTGATTACTATTAACATTAATAACTTTCTTTATTATTGTGTTTTCTGTTTGATTTATTCATTAATTAGGTTCGTAATGTCAGCCTTTTTCTTTGATTTAATTAATTGGTTTTGCTATACCATCTCTAGAATGTTGTTTCGCTATCACTTGTTTTCAAATTATTTAATATGGATTTGTTTTTGTTTTGCTCAATATTTTTATTATCGAATATTGTTTTCCTTTTCGCTATTAAAACACATTTTCATATTTTAGTCTGCTTTGCAAACTTAGTATGAATGCTGTTCCAATCTCTTCAGTTTAATTAACTTTTTTAATTAATTTGATTTAAATATAATGAATCGTAATCAACATCTTTCATCCTCTGTTAGTTCCTCTACTTTATGCTATTTAGAAATTCTATTTTTTTTTTTTTTTTATATATATATATATATAGATCATATATTACGAATTTCGGACACAGGACGAGGACAGACATACACCATCTAAATCCTGTTATAATATGCTGCCAGTAATTAGATGGTGGTTTCACCGTAAGCGCAGTCATCAAGTGGGCTCAAACAACATACCTTTTCACTACGGTCTCCGCAGTTCGGCTCCTTAGACCACTGGGCCAGGGATACACAAAATTCTATTGGAATGTATATTTTTTTATCGTTTTCTACCTCTTTATTTTATGATTCTTAATTATTTCTAATATATCTTCCACCACAGGAGACTCTTAAAACTACTCCTAGAATTTTTCTTTTTTTTCTTTTATTTTTAAATAGTTTAAAATAAGTTTTTATGTCTAACAATATATGTAACAGAACAGTAAGTGTAAGGCAACATTCAATCCGATGTGACTTACGTGACTCTTGGGTTCATAAAAAATGTAACAATAACATTAATCACTTAATGATATTGATTATAGGTTACTGCAATCTGATGACTCTCCATTGTTTTGCATTTTTTTGTACCGTTAATTTATTTCCATTCAACGATATTTCTCAAAATGAATTTAAGTTGCTTTTTTCTAATAAGATCCTACTGAACTACCTTCGGATTTAAATTTATTTCCTTCTTTTGAAAGCAACAAACCCTTTTCTCAGTTTAGTAATCACTTCGTTTCTCAAGCATTAGATTGTAATGATAATGAAAAAGAAGTATTTTCAAGCCTGATTGACTGCAAATATTTTAACATTGATGATTTTTGTGCTTCTAACTTTGACAGCAGTAATTCTTTTTCTGCGTTTCTAATGAATGTATCATCTCTTACCTCTCATTTCGATGAACTTCAGACAATGCTTACTCTATTCAACATTTAATCAAATGTGATAGGAAGTACAGAAACTAGCCTTAAACAAGGAATAAATCCTATTCTACCAATTCATATGGAAGAGTGTAATTCTAAACACACTTTAACTGTTTCTTCATGTGAAGGTGCTCTTTTATACATTTCGAAACAATTACATTATAAGCCAAGGCATGACTTGATGTATAAATCTTCTGTTCTTAAATCTGTATTTATTGAAATAATTTCTCCTAAAAATCTAATATCATTATAGGATGTATTTACAGACATCCACGCATGTCAAATAATTTATTCGATGGTGAATTTTTAGCACAGTTGCTTGATAAAACATCTGTTGAAAAAAAAAACTTTATCCTTTTAAGTGATCATCACATTCACCAAATCAAATGTAGTACTGATGTGAATACCTCTGATTTTTTAACTTAATTACTTCCAATAATTTTTTACCACTCACTCTCCCTACTAGAACAACTGTCAGGTCAAGAACGTTAATCGATAACATCTTTTCTAATTGCACTGACAAGAAATTAATTTCTGGTAACTTAACATCATCCATTCAGATCATCCACCGCAGTTTTTTATCTTTCAAGAAATTAATAAAAATTTCGTTCCTCGTCAACATAATATTTGTTGGAGAAACACCAATAACTTTAATAAAGAATAATTTTTGTCCGATTTTTTAAATGTTAATTGGAATAATGTTTTAAATATCGGAGTTTTACACACCAATGGTAGTTTTAATTTGTTTTTCGCCAGCTTTAACAAAATTTCAGATAGTTATGTGCTGCTGAAAAAGATGAGTACCAAAAGCTTTAAACGCAGATTTAAACCACGGATAACATCAATTAAAAAACGGCTCATTCTTTATAAAAAGTTTTTGAGAGCTTAGGATATTGTTAACAAAGAAAGATATGAAACTCATTTTTAAATGAATAGAAATATGCTGGTAAAATTATCCAATAAAAGCAAAGAACTGCATTTCAAAAAGTATTTTTCAGACAATACAAAATTTCGTCTTCAAACATAGAAAGGTATAAAAAACATTTTTAATCTAAAAAATAGAAATGACTCTTCGCCTAATTATATTTTAGATAAAAATTCTCCAATAATTCCAATAACAAATCCTTTATTGTTTTCAAAAACTTTCAATAAACATTTTACAACAGTTGCTGAAAAAACAAAATGTAATAAAAAAAAAAAAAGGGTCGAAGTTAGACTACTTACGTACTTAGACTTACATACTAGAGACTATTTATCCTTGGTTTGTACATGTGACAACAAACCTCTTCTTCGAATAAAATTTGATTTTGATGATTTTTTAAGAAATATGAAAAATGAATCACAATTAAATTTAGCAGCCCCGGGTAAGACGTTGACGGACCCTGCTAAGTAGGGATTTGATCTCAAGCATCATACCACGTCGTTTAAATGTTAATTTTCAACTTTTTTACATTTAGGCACGATGGCATATGTTTCGCCAAACTTTTAAGTCCAATATTTCTACTTGGGCCAATACAGAATCTACTTTGTTTTCAAATGTACATAAACATTATGCAAAGATTTGGTTAATTCAATACTTTTTATAAATCCTTCATAGAAAAGATTTAAATTTTTAATAGATACGCCTTAAGACACCGAAATAATATTTTTCCGTTACAATTATAAGATATTGGTATTTCTCGATAAAGTTTAACTGTGGGGCATTTCTCGAGAATCAGCCCAGCCATAATTTTTAGTTCACTGGTAATACTTTATAGGATAAATAATCCAGAAAAACATGTTTTTTGCTTTTGTATAAATTATATGTCGTGTGACATCATACATAACAATTTTAAGAATTTTTTTTTTTTCTTTTTTTTTTTGATATGAATTAGATCGAAATTTTCCGTTAAATTTCATGTGTTTCCTACAATTTGGTCTAGACTAGAAACGTTTTTATTTTACATTTTAATTTTTACGTAGAAAAGATTACGAAATTTTGATCCATTAAATATTTTCTTACTAGATAAATTGCGACGTAATTTATTGTTTATAGATATAGGTAGAAATAATATATATTTAGATATATTTTGACATTTTAGGACTGTGGTTGTAAATTTTAAATTATAAAAATTTCCTACTAAATTAAATGCGTCATCAAGAAAATTGACCGTTTTTAAATTTACATTAATTTTTTGTTGAAAAGTATAATTTTTTTTGATCTGGTCCGATTGATTTCCATATTTATTGCATAAAACAGTAAATGTTTTCATATCTTTTTTTGTAAAATATAGAGTCCATAAAATGACAGTGTTGACGTCAGTGTTTAATGAATAATTTACCTACATAGATATGATAATCAACTTGCATGAATATAGCTTTTTTATGTCATTGTAACTTTCTACCAGCCAAAGGAAAATATACTACTAAAATAAAAAATAAGATTAACTAAAGCTATTTTTGAAACCAATGAATATTGTGTTCTTTATCTAGGGTATATATTCATGATAAAAAAAAAATCTGGACCAGCCATAAATACAATATAAGTTCAAATAGCAAATAATTAAAAGTTGTTGAAATAAGATAAAATATAAATTCCTTGGGGATTGAAAAAAGTTAATACCTAGGTGTTTACATAGGCTTATATCATCCGCAAAAATAAGATTGAGACTAAAGTAGTTCTTTCTGTACTTGTTTGATAGAAGTTGCTCATTCAAAATTTTGTTTTATGTTTCAATGACTTTCATACAGTTTCTGAGGCATAACTGAGACAAGATCGTATTTTATTTGAATTCCGCAACCACCAAGGTTGTTACTGTCCATATAATTGTAAAGAACCTCTTCACTAAAACCTAAAAGTTTAACATCTTTTTTAGTTTTACTTGCGTATACGTTTTCTTTTCTTTTCTCTTGCCACACGTACCATATCGCATCTAGCATTGCATGATGACACCAGAACTCAGGACTGTAAGACGCCCACGTTGTTGACATGTGTCCACCTATAAATAGAAAAAATTAATAGAAGAATTTTTTGTTATTTCTAATTTACGATCACAATATTAAAATTCTCATTTATCATGCAAATATTTATTACACAAATATATACAGCTATACACCAAAGTATAAAATTTTAAATTTTTGCCTTCCTTTCTAATAAAATTATAACGTTTAGAAAACAAATTATTCACTCAAAAAAAGTATGACAGTTTAACGATTAATTTTTTTCTGATCTGAAAATTGATAGAATAGGTGTTTGCCAGTGAAAAAAAAGTTATATCCGAACCATCCCATAAAGATGACTCCCAAACTGTAGTTAATAGTTATCAAAGCTCTCAAAAAGTTCTGATATAAACACCTTACTCAACCACTACTTACCGACATTGTTGTGAATTGTAGCGTGTAAGAAATATCTTAATGTTCCTTCAAACTCTTCAAATGTGGTAGAGTTTTTTATATGGTCCAATACATCAGTTTTATAATCAGGAAGGTTTTTGTTACTAAATTTTCGTCTTAAACATTTTGCAAATTTTGGCTTCATACTATGTTTGAGGCAGTCTTCGTCTACCTCATTTTTAGTTAGACATGTGCGCATTGCTATTTCTTCAGTTGATCTGAAATTAATATAAATATATTATGTCACAAGAACTTTATGTAAATTTTATTTTAAAACATATAAATTTCTATTTTTTCATATTTTTAAATGAAATATGTAAAAAAAAGTTATTACACCTCTGGAAATACAATTTTGGAAAGTAAGAAAGATGTATTTTGAGCCAATAAAATTTTTTCCAAATTCTTGCTCCGTTACCCCTAAAAATTTTATCCCACTAGATTTTTTGGAGACAAAGGTCATGAAAATAAAACAGCTTTATTTGACCCTCCATGGAATCGGTATTATACAGCATTTAGTAAACAGCGGTTTTTAACAACTACAGTAAATGAATTCCAAGTGAATCCACCTCATGGTTACAAAACAGGTTATCGTTCAATATGTTATAACTACTTCTTGCAAAATTGCCTCCTGGAAATCTGATAGTGATCTAGTTTTTAAACGGTTTCATACAGTTACTTTCTCTACAACAAAATTAAGGTAACGCCTGAATTTGGCATGTTGATGAGGGTTAAAATCTTCAGAAAAATATATGTTGTAATTTCGCATTTAATTACCATTCAAATCATTAAGCTTAGCATCTTTTGTTTTATAATAAAAATTGCTAGGACGTCATATGATTGTGTTCGCATTTTTCTTTTTTTTTTTGTTTTTGAAAGTTTATTGGTAGGAACATAACCAAACTTATTAGTAATAGCAACAAATCTTCTAACGAATTTAATTAGATAACTACGCGGTAAATTCAGTATGGAAAACTTAAATGCAGCCATGTAAACAATTTGATATTTATGACTTACGCGCTAGGATTCCATTTTGTGAAACTAAAATCACCCTCTGTGACACAATTTCCATTACTTGGGACACCATTCCCTCCAAAACCACCTGTCGTGTCCCAAATATGATAATCAGGTTTAGTAACGAATAAAACATCTCGATAGTAAGCCCAATTCCAAACTGGCAGAGTCAATCTACAGTCGATCAATTGTAAAAGGCTTTCATAACCAAGAAGATACCTAAAACAAAGAAAGAATATTGATTTTAAAATCATTAATGAAAGAAGGTGAGTATTTTAAGTTTTAACCATTTTTCTGATTCTTTAGTTTTGAATTGTTGCAAAAAACTAATTATAAAGCGAACTTTTCAGACGTTTGTATGAAGCCAATAACGAGAATATCAGCTTATAATGCAGTGCTTAGTGGTATTTTGCATCTCTGTATAATCCCCAGCTGTTTGAAAGTTGAAACCTGGCTCTGAAAAAATAGGATTGACTAAACAAGTTTCCACTTTTAATTAGGATTGACTGTTGTATAATTCAAGGCGATGTGGGGTGTAAGTTTTTGCTACAAATATCAAACATAAATGCTCAATTAAGACAAATTATTGCCATATAGATCTTAAACATTAGGATTTTAAGATTCCAGGATTCAAGGTGTTTTAGAGGTAATTTACCGAATTTATTTTATAAAATTCAGACTTTTAGTCGTTTAAACTCCAATAATTTAAAAAACTGGAAGCCCTGACTCTCAATAAACTTACTTGAAAAATTTGCACAGGAAAATATCTCGCCATTTTTTTCCGACAAGCTGTTGCAGCAGTTTCATTATTTGCATGGGATATATACATCAACCTAATCTTAGCGCTTCTTTTACGCATTTCGGCATCTAGTGTGTACTGCAAATAAATTATATAAGTCAAACACGTAAAGTGTGAAAAGCGCAAAAAATAGAAGAATTTCTGTTAAATAACTTACTTTCTATGCCATCCGAAAAATTGTTCCTTCTCATGCAAACCTTTATCAAAATAAACTTTATGGACTTTGGTATATGCATCGTACACTTTTTTGTATTTATCACTTTTAGAGAGTTCCTTGAAAGCTTTTACGTATCTTTTTCTTTCTTCTAGCGTCATGGATGAGAACTCTTTTCTGACACGTTTGCAATTTGTTAGCTTTCCATGAATACATTGACATTCGCGTTCACATTCGTCACGAATAATTTTTGATGAATTGCATGATCGCAGATTTGCTATAAAAGAAGTATTTGAATTTGGCTAGAATAAACAACAACGTTGCAGTAAAATAAATTATTAAGGTATAATAAGTTAAGTTAAGTTAAAGTTAAGCAAATCAGAAAGGCAGGTTTCATTATTACGCCTTTATATATATTTACAGTCGGTACTGTTAATGAACGTTTTAGTGAGAGATTTTAATAAACGACTTACAATTTATGAAAGGGAGTCTTTTCAAAATATTATCAGCTGCTCGACCTCGAATAACGTTGACAGTCTTCATTAAAAACGGTCCATGCTGCAATTTAAATTTATTGTTTTTATTCAGATCGATATGATAAATTCCTTTATTTTTAGAGTTTCCTTTAAATTTTTTCAGGATATCTAGCGATTTAATTTTAATGCTTCGATCAGATATTATTATGATGATATTTTTATCTGCAGCAAAATTATTCAGGTCTTCCGTTCCTGTTTTTAAAACTGACTCCAACTTTTTGCGTTTGTTGTATGATTTTCTACAATGAAACAAAAAGTTAAAGAGATATCGTTATATACACTTAAACAGTAATGAACACATGTTGAATTTATAAATGTAATTGGAATTGTAAATCTCAACACAAGTACCCGTTCAATTTATGTATTAATAACGTACTCAAAGTTGGCTGGCCAATTAACTGTAAGTCTTTGGTTCATCACTGAATTTTGTGATATAAAGTGGATGTCCTATTGTGACAGAAGAGTGAATTTTATATTATTTTCCTTTTGAAAAAATTTTTTTCAAATAATTCACTTAAATGATTACGAGAACACATGAAGACAGAAGGCATATGATGACGAAAGTTGTATTGTAACGAAAGCAAATGATAAGGTAAGTTTAAATGTTTTAAAGGTATAGTAACATTTACAGTTATATTTTATATTTTAGGAAATTCAAAAAAGGAAGTGATAGCATACCAATTTCATTGCTCAAACTCTTAAACTCGACTTAACAACAACAAGTTTATTGATGGATTGAAATGGACTGATATTTTACCTCTGTCTAAAAAAGGGTATATCTAAAAAAAAATAAACTTTCGTCCGATTAATATCTTGCTTAAATTTCGAAAGTCTTTGAAAGAGTTGTTTTGAAGGGATAAACGACTTTCCTAAAGATCGTTTTTCAAATAGTCTCTGTGGTTTTCGCAAGTTACGAAAATTGCATTATTAAATCTTTTGCGCAAATGGCTAAGTCGCTCGGACAACAAAGGGATAATCGGTACAAGTGATCTTTCTAAGGCTTATGACTGTATCCAATATGACCTGCTGTTAGCCAAGTTCGAGGCCCATGGTTTCTCAAAGAGTAGTTTACTTTTTATGAACAGCTATCTGAAAGGAGGTAAACAGATTGTAAAGATAGGCTTTATATTAAGTAAGTGACTTGAAGTATACTTCTGGAGTTCCTCAAGGCTCAATTTTAGGTCTTATTCTATTTAATATTTTTATATACGATGTTTTTCCTTTCCTCAAAGAAACTGAAGTATGCAATTTTGCCAATGATAACATATATACGAATGCGACACAACTGTTGATCCAGTTATCTGTAGAGTTAGAGCTGAATTACCCGGCGTATTGAGTTGGTTTTCTATAAACTCCCTTGTCGCAAACCTTTTGAAATTCCAACTGATGTTCCTTGGAGTAAAACAAATTGTATAGATTTATCTTTATTTATCTGTAATAAGAAGATTGTTGCCAAAAGATAGAACTTTTAGGTGCAATAATTGATAACAAGCTTTTCTTTTCCAGCCATATGATTAGTAATTGTAAAAAGGCAAACCAGAAACTGTGTGCCATTATTTTAGTCTAAAAAACTCCTTGTCATTATCTCAGTCAAAACCGTTAGTTTATATCCTCTCAAATTTTTCATACTGACCTCTGGTTTGGATGTTTTGTTCCAAAACTGAAATGAATCTTATAAACAGAGTTCAGAAGAGAGCAAGTCTTATTTGGAACATGCTTCCAAATTCTATTAAAACATCTCCCTCCTTAGAGATTTTTAAATGCCGAATTAAGAATTGGAAAGATGAAATCTGTTCATGTATGTATTGTATGTATTGTATTTTTTTTAATTGTTGGAATTAATAATATAAGTTTTAGTATCTACGAATATTCTAAACCATTATTGTATTCGTGTATAAATGTTATTATTCAAAGGTCCAATAAACAAATTGAATGGAATTTAACTGGCAAGACAATTTATAATCGCGATAACGTTTGAAATCAATTTAAAGAAATTATCATTTGTTAACAAAACCAATTAAAGTCAATAAATTATGAAATAAGATATAGGATTCACAAATTTTTTTTCTTATTCTAACTGACCATCAGCTTTATGAATTAATTCCTGTCTTAGACCATAAATGCTCCAGCACAACCTTAAAGCCATTCTTTAGATTTATTTAGGCAATTTCATGGCAAAATCTGCCAACTATTAACCTTTTATATATCTAGCATATTAAATTATTTCAAAGTAATTTATCACCAGTCGATCTTTTAGTTTTTCGAGAATCAATCTTTTAAGCTAATATTCAAAAGCGGAGTATACGACAGTTTTTCAAGCAATTTCAGGCATCATATCAATAATTTATGTAGATAAAATTTTTTTACTTTAATATTGCTTTAATAAAAAAGGTGAAGCATGTGAAAGTATAAAAGTACAAAAATCAACTTAGAGCAAAGAATTACTAACTTTAGAACAAAGCTTCCAGTGTTAAAGTGGTTCTGCACTAGAAAATAAATATTGAGAATAATTGGTTTATGTTGTCTTTTACTTGGTATAAACAATATTGTATATATCAGAAAGATAAAAAAAGATGAAAAAAATTTACAAAAAAAAAATGTTACCCAAAAATTTCGTCCTCGGGACCAAAAAAATACAAAAACGGCACCGTAAATAACTCAAGAACAAAACAAGGTATTGAACTGAAATTTTAACAAATGATATCTTTTCACAGTTTACACTTACT
>JAUZNK010060642.1:0-14946 GCA_035046665.1 Euphysa ruthae
TTCAAGTACTATATATTTGCTCTCTGCTCCCTGTCCTCCCTCCCGTTTTCAAAACATGTTTATTCTTACATTTATCTGACATGCAAAACACGCTGTCTAATTTAATACCAAACATCCAATTACATAATTACTCACAATACGGGTCATCAACAGATTAGCCTGCTATGTTGATGATCATAATCTACATACATTAATTCCTAGTATAAATGAGAGCCATTATATATTACTAATTAATATTTGTTTTTTTGTATAGTCTCATTTTTAATTGTATTTATCCACTTATAGAGATTAAAATGTTTTATCTTGTCTTCTGACATGAAACAAAGTTATTTTACTTCAAGCACATTATTTTTGTTTTAATAAAAAGAGGGAAATAGGGTGTAATGCACATTGACTTTTTTTTCAATGGTAACTTAATGGTAACTTTGGATTTCATTTTGAACCACAAAATTTTCAGCAAAGTTGCCTAAGACAATGCAACAGTCTTGCAAATTTTTCCTTTTGATTCCTTAGTTCTTTTTCTTGACATTTTCTAATATAAGAATGAGAATTAGTGCTAGTTAACAGTGTAGTATTCTGGTGGTGGGTAAATACATAAACGGAGTAAGTTCCTTGTGCACCATTTTGGTCTTAAACTGCAAAACTTACAAAACCCAATAACCTCTTCAGGATATTTAGTTTAAAAGAAACATACGATTCTTTAAGATTGCATAATATGCATGCAATCTTTTTTACCACGCATTTGTCCCTAGTAAATTCATCATCATAGTATATATCGTTGACTCTTTCAATTTTATTTCAGAAAATGTTTTTCCTTCCTTGGTATCTGGAACTGCAAAACCTCCAAATATGTTTTCTTTAGTTCACAAACTTTTTAGATTTTGTATGTTAATGCTAAAAAACAGAGAGATTTTGTTTTAGAATGGATGATCTATTAGACTCCTTACCCAAAAAAATAGTCAGGTACATAGATTTTTATGTAAAAAAAGCAAATATTTTCTAAGTTAAATGACTTTAAACTTCTATATAAACGTCGCAATTTTGAGGGGCGTAAGCGGGCCCAGCTGATATGGGAACAATTTTAAAAAGTTAGAGGCTGAAATTTTCAGGGAGTTGATGTTTCATTAAGTCCTCTTAATTGATTATCCAAATTTCAGGCATATGGTGGTAGTTTTTTATTTTTCTGGTTTTTTTGACATGGAATGACCTATAGAGACGTGGCTAAGTCGATAGGCTGGGTATTATTCAAGTTTAAGCCCAGCATACCGTGGTTGATTTAAACCAGTATAATATGACTTTAAGATAATATGAATTATTCTTCAACTAATAAAGTTGTTGAAGGTTAGTCCACCCTTAATGTTCTTTCAAATTTCAATTGACCATCAAAGAGGCGCTAAAAAGTCCTTGCTTAATTTCCATGATTTTCTATTTGATCAACTCATTTTGCCTAATGGGAGGCATGATCTGCTATTTAGATGTAAGAAATAATTATCTTCCTTATGCTTTAAATAAGCATAATGGTTTATTTGATAGTTTTACATAAATAAAAAAGATGTTCGAACAGGACAACAGACCTGATGATAATGAGGATGACTATGATGATGAAGGCGATGAGGAGGAACCAAAACTGAAATACGAAAGAATAGGCAGCTCATTATTGGAGATTCTTCGTACTGATGCTGCTAGTTGCATGGCGGTTCATTCAAAGGTTAGCTTATAATTTTTTTCTGTTTCTTAAAGTTTAGTTTAAGATTTTTTGCAAAAGTTGAATGGCTTTAGAAAATATTTTGAATTACCATGATCCAGCCCGAAAGTACCATTTGGTATTTTTGTTATTTGCCATCTTTCAATCACCTCACTGCTGAACATGTATTTCAATCTCTTGTTGTTTGCGTTGAATCCAGGGTGATTTCAATCGACATCTTTAAGATGTCCAACAAGGTGTGGCATGGACATGATGGACTTCTTCATAAGATGAAGTCATATGGAAGTCATATATCTCTGGTGAAGTTTTGATTATCTTTAAGTATTTTTTGTTAGACAGAGAAATCAAGGAGGTCTTTGATGGCCACTCTTTCCATAAATCGTTTCAGGGCACCTTTTCTTCCATCTGTGCTGATGAATGGTAATGAACTCACCAAATCTACGCAGATTCAATTGTTAGGCCTAACGTTCTTAACTAATTTTTCTTGGAGTTCTTACATTAAATCCATTGCAAAACCTACTGCCATGAAGGTTGGATTTATATTCCAGTTACGATACTTTATTTCCACCAGACAGTATACTTTATATCTTTAAGCTAACGGTTTGACCATGTATTTAATATGCTGCCATCTTTGCTTTATATCTACTTGACCAAATTCAGAAACGTATACTCAATCTTTTTGGTCCTGATCTTTGTTTGAATCTTTAATGACTTTCCCATCACAGAAATGTATCCTTATTGTCACTGTTTTATAAGTATTATGGACACTGCTCTGATGGTTTCAAAGAATTATCAACTTCACCTAAGAATTTCTTACATATTGCTTGTTTATGGAACTCTGTCTTCTGACTGCTTTAATTTGGATTACGATCTCCAGTCCTTTAAGTTTAATGTCATCCAATATCTTTCTCAGTTTGTGTAAGACCTGCTTTATTTTTATCTTTGTTTTTAGTTTTTTATCTTGTTGTGGATTTTAGCCTTGCAGAAAGCAATTGATAAAAAAAAAACAAAACAAGCAAACATAGAATCAGGGTTCAAATATAACAGGTTAAATTGTCACCAAAAATGCTGTATTTCGCTTTTCTCAAGGAATCGAAGAAATATTTAACAAACTTTGATTTTGAGATAGTATTTATGCTAACATTGGCTTGTCTAAAATTTGAAAATATATTTATTATATAATATATATGCGTATATAATAATTAAGTTTTAGTTCTGAGAGTTATGTCAATAAATAATATCTTATTTTGAATTTTCTCAGTAGGTTTTAGTCCAGTTTTTTTAGATTTTTTATGATGTCAATGTGCTGTATTCAGCTTTAGTTTTGGTGTTGTCATTTAAAAAATCTTGCTTTTATTATGCCTTAAATAGCTTAAATCTGTTAATTAAAGAATACTGGAAATTTTTGAAACTGTGTCATGGAAAAAATTTTTTTTCAGTGAAAGATATTTAAAATCCTTTTGTGGTGGTTTAAAAAGTTTGCTGAGGTTCTTTAATTAGTGAAAGCTTATTATTAATTATCATTTTATTTTTATAGTTCTTGGCACTTGGGACCCATTTTGGTGTTGTACATATTTTGGACCATCAAGGAAACAACATTCGAAACATCCCTTCTCACACAACGACTGTCAATCAAATTGGAATCGATAAAAGTGGTGATTATGTTGCTAGCTGTTCTGAAGATGGAAGGGTAAAATAGCCTCCTTTGTTTCTAAAAATAGAAATAAAAAAAAAATTTATCAAAAGTGTTTATACATACAGTGCCATAAATTTTTATATAAATTTTTACTTCGCTTGTTTAGATTGAATAAATAAGAAAAATCTTTCTGTAATTTTCTGTAAGATTCAACCAAACTTTTTCAAATTGATATGCGTTGAAACTGAAGGTGGTTATATTGCTCATAATGCTTAACAAATATTAAACTAAGGCCAGAAAAACTTACTTTGTTGATTAGAATGGTGTTACCATGAGATTATCATGGCAAATAGCAGTTAGGTGTCTGGTGTGTGTTTTCAAAGATTGATGAATTTAATGAAGGTGAAAGTTAGCTTGATGATTTTGGAAGTATTTTAATTTGAGCTAAACATGTAAGAACAATTGGGGATCACTTTAAGGTCCAGGCATCTTTTTCACTTTTCAAAAAAGTTTTATTGCATTTTCTTAATAAAGTTTGATGCTTTTTTTATTGAGGTATTCCAATAAAATGGCAATGGTACTAAAGAATATTTTAAGTTTAATAAACGCTATTTTGACTATTTTGACTTTCATTTCTTTTTTTAGAAGAATTAATAAAGGTCTTCAACCTAATATTTCTTTAAGCTGGAAGACTCTTTATTGCTAGCTTAGTAATGTAAAAATTTATTGAAGCATAACAAAAATTCATTTTATTTTTGCATCTTAGGTTGTTATCAACGGATTATATACTGCGGAAAATAACATCCAACACAATTTTGACTGCCCAATTCGAGCCATGGGCTTACATCCTGAATTTGGGCGCCGTGGCAACAAACAATATGTTATTGGTGTTGGTGAAAAGTTAACTTTGTACGAAAAGGGTTGGTTGCGTAATAAAGCTGTGGTTCTGCATTCGAGTGAAGGCTTTGTTCATTTGATCAAATGGCAGAACAATTTCATTGCATGGGCAAATTCAGAAGTAAATAATTTTTGTAACTCTTTTGATCTTAAGATTACATTTAAGTTTCTTTGTCACGTATTGCAACTGAATTTTCTAGAGTTTAATTTAATTGAATAAAATTAATAAACATTGAAAGTTAATAATTCTGCTGCATTTCAAGTTCTTTGCGAAAGTATAAATTTTCTGATTACCTAAATGTTGTTTAGCTGTTGCATGGTATTGGTCAGTATAATAGATATTTCGCCCTAAGTTATCTATAAAATACAATGATCACTGTGTAATCATTAGGAACAGAATTTAAAGCTCTCTCCCTGTATCCATTTGTTTGTGGAAGCATCCGTCCATTTGCTTACAATAAATTTCTCTCCAAAACCAATTTGTTTTTTTATTTATCTTTAATTATATACATTATTTTGGTGCATTTTACTCAGGAGCAACACAGTCTAAATTTTGGGTCAAAACTTGCTATTTTGCATTTCTTGAAAAAAAAAAATGAGACAATAATATTACTCATATCTTTTGCATCTTGCAAGTACAAATTTAGTTTTATTGGTTTGCTGTTCATAGGGTGTAGAGGTGTATGACACAAATGCAAAAGAACGCATCACACATATTCCACGTGATCAATCCAGGTAATTATTTAGATTTAAATGTTTTTAAAATTGCATCTGAAAAATTACTGTAAACATTCTTTAACTAAACATTTTTCCCTATTACTGTAAACAATCTTCACCTTTATGAATAATTAACTTTTAAAAACAATAGTTGAGATTATTCGGAATGATAGTTCGTTAATTTACATAAAAATTAACACATATATCTAACTGAAAATATAAGTACATCTAATCTAATTCATCAACTGCTTTATTTACAAAATGGTAGTGTTTTTAAAGAAGTTAAAGCTGAAAGGTAAAAACAATTTTTTATTAAGATTTTACAAATTTTTATGACAAACCACTGAGAATATTAGCATTAACATTATATTATTATTAGAAAAATCTTTGTTCTACATTTAAACACACTAAAAAAAAAATATTAATAAGATAAATTTGAACAAAAATTGTGAATTTTAATAACTTCAATGTCTCGTAGTATCTTCCTATCAATCTTCCTCAATTTCAAAGTCATTAACATCGTCAGTATCGCTGATTTTTACTGATGTTAAAGCGACTATGGGTTTAATTTTTTTTCTATGAAATAACAAATATAGAATGGACATATACGTAAATAAAATAATAATATTTTGGAAAACAAACGACTACATACATGTTTTTGTGTTAGACAAACCTAACTACCAGTAAAAGATATAAATGAACAAAATATAGTAAGCAGAAAAGGAAACAAATTATGAGAAAGACGGTATATCAAATCTCTCTTATAAAAACTAGATAGTCACTTTAAGGATCGATAAATTTTTATCATTGAAATAAAGTTTAAATATGAAAAGTTTAGCATCAGAGAGATTTGATATACTTCATTATCATAATTTGTTCACCAATGTTGTCAAGGAGGAGTATTCTATTATGAGTATACAAGGGACAGTGTAAGAGGAAGTGCTTAGTGGTTTTGGATTCCAAAATTTCACAATTACAGATAAGAACAGGCATATCGGCAAAGCCATGACGATACTTATGCTCTTTTGAATGACTAAATCCAACTCTTAAACTCGTAAACGAATAAGAAGCATTAAAACACAAATATCCATTATATTAAAAATTGGCATTGATTTTGGGCGAATAAAACAGAGATATTTTTTGAAAAAGGACACAGAACTTTGCCTTATTACTGTGTCAAGTTTGTTCTATTCTTTTGTAGAATAAGGAAAAAAAGAGTTACCAAGATAGTTATTACGATAAGTAAAAACATTAAAAAACGATGATGGCTAACATAAAAGTTTCTATGGCACTAGCAAACATGGAATATGAACTTGTGGGCTCATGCTTCGTAACAATAACCTTAAACAAAATTTGAACTTGGTGTGTTGCCCGACATAATTCTTGGTCACGACTTCCAAAAGCTACAGAAATCCTTGATTTTTTGCTGGGAAGGGAAAAGATGACCTTTGTGTACCTTACTAAGACAGTATATCTAAGGATCTTAAAGCAGTTACTATAAAATTTTGACAATTTAAAAGTGATGACCAACAGTTTATCGGTACTGAAATTTCTCATTTAAAATCAGAAGATATTATTGAGGATTGCTACTCATCATGAAGATCCAAAATTGTGGTTGAAAAAGACCCTTCTAACCATAAAAAGTGATTTTGCATTGTCTACTCACAAACAGTCAACTTATTTACTGAATTATATGCAGCATACCCTTTGCTGAGAATGGATGATATGATTAATAAGATAGAAAGTGTTTTCAACCTTTAACTTGAAAAGCACATACCATTAAATATCTATTATGGAATCGGAAAAAAAGCTCACTGCATTTGAAACTGATGTTAGGTTACTTCACAAGAATACCGTTTGGTGTAACTAATGGTAGAGCAATTTTCCAGCGATCAATGTACAAATTTGTTAAATAAGAAAATCTAACTGATATTTTTCATACCTAGATAACATTACAATTGGTAGATACAACGAAAAACATGATGTTAATTGAACAAAGCAGCATCACAATGGGGACCCTTTTGCTAATAAAGTTTGTCCACTTATTAACATGAAATCATTTCCTGTAGATATCGAAGCTGAGTCAGCATTTAACTTGCTCAAAAAGGAACTTCATTCTGCTACACTGTGAAACCTTCCGTATGTAGTAGAGTGTGATGCTTTAGATATAGCTGTCTCTGCCACATTAAATCAGCCTGGTCAAGCTGTTGGGGGAAAAATAAACTCAACTATCCCGCAGTTGAAAAAGAAGCGGTATCAATCATTGAAGTTGTTAGAAAGTGGCAACACTTGTTATTACGGAAACATTTTACTCTTATTACTGACCAACATACAGTGGCGTTTATGTTTGATAGTCGTAAAGGAACAAAAATTAAGATCACTAAAATTCAATGTGGGAGAATAGATCTGGCCGAATTATGAATTC
Source organism: Euphysa ruthae (assembly GCA_035046665.1). Taxonomy (NCBI): domain Eukaryota; kingdom Metazoa; phylum Cnidaria; class Hydrozoa; order Anthoathecata; family Corymorphidae; genus Euphysa; species Euphysa ruthae. Next base: position 7,381 of record JAUZNK010060642.1, read on the forward strand.
ACCGTCTCAAGATGTCAGTGTACCTATTGTTATCCAATCCATTTAGCTATCATTTAAATGAAGAGAACCTAAGCGAGAACACAAACCAGATGCAAGAAAATCTCAATTTAAGTGGTGTATCAGCTGCAAGTAACGATGTGACAAGCGTACATAGATCAATAAGAATAACAGCATGACCAGTGAAGTTTGACAATTTTATAATGATAGGGTGATGTGCTAGTAACCTTTCTCCTTTGGAATTATTTTACAAGAATGCTTTATATAGGAGGGAAGATTGTTTTAGTTTTGTATTTTGTTGGGTAACTGTATTTCTTGTGTTTTATTTTAGATACGATGTTTATATGAATAAAGCCTTCATAACAAGGTTTAATATACTACGTGTCTTATTTTATCACAACTTTATTATCAATAAAGTTGTTAGAAAGATTATTATGAATAACCTTCAAACACTACTAAATATTGGTAACAAAGATATTGGTCGATTATGGTTGATAAGTTGCTTGCTCATCTTTTTATGAACAAGGACAACATTTCCTTTTTTAAGGGTGTTTTTAACGGTGATTGACAGAGGAAGGGTATTAGAATTTCCACATAGTTGAATAATTTTTTTGGTGGTTTTCATCTTCTGGTGCCATTCGATTCACTCATCTCTTTTCGTGATATTTAGCTGTTGCAGCATTTATTAACTCACCTCATTTAACAACAGACCATAGTTTGTCACTGCACTTTATTAGCATTAGATTTTCCGTGGTAACTTGCTTTAAAGAGGTTCTATGCTCGCTCGCTATTAAAGTGAATATAGAAAATGCCTGTTCTATAAATGAATTTGACCCAGAAAGCAATGTTATCAAAGATATCTTTTTGGCATATGTTAGAAAACTTTTTTCAAGGGTTCAAAAAATGTTTTTTTCGACAAGTACGTTGTAATACACGGAAAAAAATACTGGTGTACGATTTAAAAGAAACGAGTGTGATATTTCCACAATTCCTCAATTTTATCAAAATTTGCAACCATACTTTTTGTGTTTTAAAGGGGTTAAAAAACAATTTTCAAGTTGTCTACTATGTCATAAGCCATTGTTAAGGTCATGAGTATGATTTTTAATTTAATTGTATAATTTTTTGTAGTGCCTATTTTCATTTTGTTTTTCACCAGTACTGAGCTGCAATACAAATGCTGTGCTTTTCTGTCTTAACTTTAGCTGAAATGTTTTAGATCAAATATTTCTTCAAAACTTTAAAGCAATATTTTATACAAATATTTTCTTATAAACAATATTTCAGCCAACCAACGTTTTTCTCAAAAAAACAATTCTAAAAAATGTTGGGTAACAATTTTTTTTATACATCTCATACAACCATTGTATGAGCAATAAAATAAATTAAAGATAATTAAAACATTAGCGGTAAGGTTAACCATGTACTCATAATATTCAGCAAAAATATCAACCAACTCTTATCATAACATTAAATATAAGTTGGTGATATAAAATGTAAGAACGAATGTTGAGGTTGCTTAGTATTTGTATTTAATGTTTAATATAGCAATGGACAACTTAAGCCCAAAAAAATTTTTTTTCAATGCTTGTTTTTTTCATCACTTTGATGTTGTCCTCTATATTTTAGCTTATTTAAAACCCGCAATAAAATTTTTTTAAATTTATTGAACAATGTTTCCTTGATTTCAGTACACTTTGATTTTCATCTTGGTAAGGTGGTTTGAAACCCACATCTTCTGCACTGTGTAAACAAATTATACTTCCAAGAAATGAGCAGTAATTTTAAATATAAGTATAGGCGATGGAAAGAAAAACAGTAGAACCTCATTGAAATTTAAAATAAACCTACGAATGAGAGCTAATTATTAAATCATATTAAAATTAAAAACAACACAAATAGGTTTATATATATAGTTACAGCCCAGGTGTTTAAAACCTACTTAAAAGATCAACTGAAATATAAAATTTGCATATATGGCTTGGAAGTTTAAGTTGATTTCTCAAACATATCTTTCTAAATAAGATCATTATAAGATAATTTAATTTATTGTTATTATTAACAATCGCAGTTGTTATCATAACTAACATTACATTTTAAAGTGCTATTAATAATATCCTGTTTAGCAAGCATTTTAAGTTTTAAGTGACATGCTTTCTGAGAAGAAAATCTTTGTATCCCGTTAAATTTTTTAATTTTCAAATTGTTTTTTATTTTTTTATTGAGGTTTTTTTTTTTTTTTTTAATATAATATTTGATTATCAAATAGAGATAATTGTTGTCTGGCCAAGGGGTTTCTGATACCAATATGTGCGAGTTCGATTTCATTTAGAGAACAATGATTTTCTTTATGATAAGCTCAAACAGGAGATATAAGTACACCGGGAATAAACGTGTATGGAAATATAGGCTAAGGCTGTTTGTTCACCTCCACCGTTAAACATATAAAAATATAAAATGAAATCAATGAGGGCCAGTAAATTATACATTAAAATATATAAAAATATGATTATATGAAGTTTTTGTGGTTTTAACAGAACTGGTAGTTCATTAATAATTAACGATTAGGTTAAATTGAAGTAAACTTATTAGTTGCTAAGGAAAAAAGTAAATCGTAGACAAAATAAATTGTTTATTCATTTTGCAGTAATGCCAGTGTTCCCAAAAGAGGTTGTAGATTAAAACAATGTATACAGGTTTATATTAGAGCTTTTTCTAGTACAAATAACTTTGCTCGTTTATTATTATCCATGATTTTTTTTGGTGGATTTCATCTCATGGCGTCTGATTGAGAGTATCCTAGAATACAGACTGCTTCTGCCATTTAAGACTTTAGCTTTCTGGAACGAATATTCATTCTTTTTTCTTTTTGTTTTTGGTTTGTAATTTAAATTAGTTGTCATTGTTGTTATTTTTTTAGAATGAAAATAATTTAAAAACAATTGTTTCTTCATTTTTCCTGCAAATTATGATAATTGCTCCACCACGGAGACTTTAACGTGACATGATTGATCATATTGACTGCATATACCTTGTAGATATTTAACAAACGCTAACTGACATTATTTTACAATCAAACAATATCTACATAAATTAAAATTGTAACTTAAATAATTATTTTTGGCATTAGTGAAAAATTATTATCATGTCATTATATATTATTATTATTATGTATTATAATATTATATATCATTATTTATTATTATCATTATTAAAAAACTTTTAGAAACATCATAAAAATTAAGAAACCTTACTAGTAGGCAAATTTTATGGTGTCTTATAAAAGGCACCCTACTTATATGTAATAGTGTAATAGAGTGTAAAATAAAAACAATTTAGTTTAAAAAAACTCTTCGTTTGAATTAATTTCTTTTTAAACAAACTTTTTTTAGAAAAGAAAAAATAAAAAATCACTTTTAAAAAAAAAGTTATTTGAATAGTACCATCTGCACATATATAATGCTCGAGTTAACAAATAGAACACTCTCCTCAAAGAATGAAATAATGTTATTAAAAAAAAACAGTGTAATTATATCATTGGCAAAAATGATGTAGAAAATTAAAATTTTTTCTCTAAACTTACCTTGCAGCTTGGATGAGCAAGCATGGGTTTTTCATTTCTAGTGCAAATTTTGCACTATATGAAGTTGATGTATGTAGTTCTATTTAAGATCTATTTTAAATTTTAAATCCTGTTAAATTTTCTTTTCCCCCTGAATTGAATGTAGATAATTTTAATTTATCATAACACTCAAAGAGGAAGAAAATGCTGCCATTTTGAATTCTAGCATGTTTATAAATCAAGCAGGACGAAGGAGAGTATTTATAAGCAGATCATTTCGTATTTTCTGTTACAACACATGATAAATGTAGCAATATCCAATTAATTCAAAGTCTTTGGGTTAATACATTAAAGATGAAACAAGGTACTTGATATTTCGAGCCTAGTTGAAGCTTTGAAGAGCGTGTGAGGCGAGTGTACACAATCAAGCGTCTCACAGAGAGAACTGTAATTCTATTCAACTTGCGTTTGATTTGTGATTTGGCGGTAGTTGTCATTTTCAAAATCCTTCTGGTGATGATTGCGTTCCTTAAAAAGGAATTTTATTTTTAAATAGATGCTTGTTGTTTTTAGCACTCATGACAAGTTGTATAATTGCAACATTTGTTGGAAAGACGATACATGTTTATTGGTTGCTTGGGGAAACTCAATTAAAGTAAGTTACCATTTTATATCCTGTAAGAATGCTGGTGTATTATTATTTTAGCTAAATTAGCTTTCCTTCTGGACTCAGATAAAAATTATATCTTCCAATATCTCTAGTATTTCTCATCAAGCACAACTTTATAACTCTATATACAAGTTAATAATATGATTTTATAAATACCACATTGTTTTTTTTTTGTTTATTTTCTTTTTTGTTATTAAGAACATCTGAATTTCTGTTGACCCTTGATGTGATTTTTAAAAAGGCTTTTTTTTTTAAAAGGATACATTTTTTTGTTATATTTTGGATAAATATCAAAAATTATCTAAAGAATCTTAGATAAAAAATAACCTTTTTATTAAGCAGAGAAATAAAAGATTGTTAATTAAACTTTGTATGTCTGTTTATTAATTAAAGTTTGTTAATTAAGCTCAGTACGTCTGTTTATTAATTAAAGATTGTTAATTAAGCTCAGTATATCTGTTTATTAATTAAAGTTTGGTAATTAATCTCAATATTTCTGTTTATTAATTAAAGTTTGTTAATTAAGCTTAATATGTCTGTTTATTAATTAAAGTTTGATAATTAATCTCAATATGTCTGTTTATTAATTAAAGTTTGTTAATTAAGCTCAATACGTCTGTTTATTAATTAAAGATTGTTAATTAAGCTCAGTATATCTGTTTATTAATTAAAGTTTGGTAATTAATCTCAATATTTCTGTTTATTAATTAAAGTTTGTTAATTAAGCTTAATATGTCTGTTTATTAATTAAAGTTTGATAATTAATCTCAATATGTCTGTTTATTAATTAAAGTTTGTTAATTAAGCTCAATACGTCTGTTTATTAATTAAAGTTTGATAATTAATCTCAATATGTCTGTTTATTAATTAAAGTTTGTTAATTAAGCTTAATATGTCTGTTTATTAATTAAAGTTTGTTAATGCAGCTCAATATGTCTGTTTATTAATTAAAGATTGTTAATTAAGCTCAATATGTCTGTTTATTAATTAAAGATTGTTAATTATGCTCATATGTCTATTTATTAATCAGAGCTGTAAAAGCGACTAAAAACTAGTAGTTTTTTCTGCCTAACTTAACTACACAACTAAATGATTGTGCTTAAATAAATGAAGATCAAGATTAATAAATAGCAGAATAATATTTTTTATAGCTTACATTTTACGGTATCTTTCACTTTCTTGACTAAGCTTTTATTTTTATTGTTAATTTAAATTATGGACATTTAGCAATGAATAAATGAAATGTTACCGTATTATTTTTTCAAATGGTATCATCAGATACTCTGTTTTGTTTGATTTAATGTTTGATTTTAACTTTTATAAACTAAAAAATGTGTTAAGATACAAAAACAATAGTATCATTGGCTCTAGTGTAAAAACATGTTCCGGAATTTATTAACTACAGGCTAGGTAAATGGTATGAAAAAAAAATCATTAAGAAAATTTGATGTTTGTTTTTATCTCATGAGATTTTAATTAAATTTATGTTTAAAAATACAAATAGAACTCACAAGATAGAAAAGTCACAAAAAAAAAACACCTTGTGCTATTTGTTTGTATAATAAATAAATTGCATATACAAACTTCATGTGGATGTATGCTATTGTCTAAGGGAAAATCTATTTTTCCATTTCTTAGTGTTCTACTTTTTTCATCACTGATGACCTAACAGGGGTTATGTTTATTCATTAATGACGGTTTGCATCATTACAAAACGATTGCTGGTTGTATAAATTTGCTTGATACGTCAACTTCTTTCCGGTGTTTGTAATTCTTCAACACCGTCAACAAAAATATTTAATCTTTTATATCCACCATATCTAATTTATCTGAGCCAGTAAATTTGGGGTAAGTTTTTTTTTGTCATTTTTGTGTCTTTGGTTTGTAAGAAATGATATAAATAAAGCAAACTATAGAATCAAATTTTTTAAAAATAATAAAAAAAAAAAAAAAAAAAAAATTAGTATTTGTCCAAACTGAGAGTAATTTCTTACAGAGAAAACACCTTTTTTACAGACGTTTGTTAAATAGAAAATCTATTCCAAAGTTAAATGAAAAAATAATTTGAATATTGGTAATATTTTGTGAATAATTTTTAAAGGTTGAGAATTTGGACACTCGTTCTTTTATTCAATCTTAATTCTGATTGAGAAATTCATGAGATCCAAATAATATATATGAGTTTTTCTACATTTTTGGTTAATGGATTGACTACTAGTTAGAAAGAAAAGACACATATTAGTTTTTTTATAAAAAATATAAATTTTAAAAATCTTTTCACATTTAGTTATCAGTTTTCCAGAAATCATAGAAACTATAAACAAACTGATTTTTGCAATTATAGGTTAACATTTAAAAAAGTTTGTTTTATTTAAAATCACCCTAGTCCGTCAATAATGCGTTTTCTCAATAACCATTCATTTTATTTCTTTCTGAAATTTTGCACAAAAGCATAAGGTCGTAAATATAGAAAAGTGACGATTTAAAATTTTTGAAATTGTTTTAGTACTGGGCTTTAATACCGTTATTTAAAAAAATTTTGCTTAAAGTTAAAGGACCATAGGAGGGAACATAAATTTGGTCAAAATTCTTTTGTATTTTTCAAGAAATTCTGATGCTGATGATATGATCATTGCACTATTGATCATAAGTTAAAGTTTAGAAGTTCCTGTGAGCTCATTTTTCAGTTTAAAGTTATTAAGGGAAAAAACACAAATCAAAAAAATAATAAATAAATCAAAACAAATTTTTGGATGAATTGAATACAAATGAATGTGTGTGTGTTATTGAGGTAAACTATTGTTCTTGGTAAATGTATGATAATCAAATAAAAAAAGCTTTAAACATAAATATCTAACAAAAGATCCAAAACATCTAACTCTCAGTTGGTTTTTCAGGCATGTCATTATCAAGTCTTGGCAATGTGGAAAATTTTATTTATAAGTGAACATTATCACCAAGTGCAATATCCCGATTTACCCAATTTATTATTTACCTGATTTATTAATATCAAAATATATTAAAATATTAAAGCGAAATCTAAATATTTTAGAAGTTGGAGCAGAACGAACATCATCATGATAAAAATTTTTTTTTCTCTATTTTATTATTTTTTTCTGAAAAGCCTTTTAATTTTGCTTTGATATCTGCTTTGGTCATAACAAATCTCTAAGAGTACTAGCATAAAAAATTAAAGCCTTGAAAAAATTTAGAAGCTCTCAGTAACTTTACCCAGGTTTGATAAGAAAAGTTTGAAAAGAATCAGATAAAAAGATTTTGTATATAGGTGGACTACCAGTGAAATAACCACCTAAATAGAACTGAGAGAAAAGAAAAG
>JAUZNK010060653.1:0-14945 GCA_035046665.1 Euphysa ruthae
TGGTTGATGAATTCTTTTTGATAGTTGTTAGCGATAAGAACGGTTTCGATATGCTGATATTCGTTGGCAAGTTCGGTATTGATCAGTATGTGTAGGTTTGCGGTAAACGTTAACAGATAATGATTTGTCTGGATGGCGCGTAATATTTGCATCTAGGAAGGCAAGACCGTTATTATTTTCGTTTTCAATAGTGTATTTGATCTGTTGATGCATGTTGTTTAGTATCTGGAAGAAAGCTTGAAGAAAAATGTGTTTGATAATAACGAATACGTCATCTACAAAGAGTTCCCATATTTTTGGTCGGTGTGATGTTATAATAAGTGCGAGCAAATCGTGAGATTGCATATAAATTTCGGCTACGACGGAAGATGTAGGACCACCAATTGCAAAGCCATCGGTCTGACAAAGAAATTTGTTGTTGAATTTTATTAGGCTGCATGCAATAAAAATAACTGGATATCAACATGGTATTTTATATTAGTGGTACAAATATAATATAGAAACATTTTTTTAAAGTATTTAAAAAAAAATTTTTCATGAGATAGCTGTGTGTTATAAAAAACCATTTAAAAAAATGTTAGTTCGACAGAACCTTGTCTAAAATATATGCTCCTTAAGAACTCAACGTCATTAAAATGCACTTATTTTTTTCACCATGTATTATTTGATAACAATAACATAATCTCAATGGTAAATTTAGTTGCTTACTTGTTCCAAAAAATTTATGGTGTTTGCAAGAAGACTCAAAATTTGCTGAAAATTTGCTGTTTTTTCATTTTTTATTAGAGCATGCAGAAGCTTATAATATTGCATTCAACACCTTTACCATGAACTTTTGCCAGATTTATTTTAGAATTTATTATGCATCTAATAATATTTTTGCTTTATTTCTCGATTGTTGGGATTGTTGGAGTCAAAAGAGCAAAAAGGTAAAATTAGCAAAGGGGTTTGAAATGGAAATATTTAATTAAATTGCTATATCCATTATCAAAAAATATCTAAATTAAAGCTACTTGAAGATTCTTAGTATTTAATTAATCAATCAAATATTAAATTAAGAATTTGATATTCTTCGTTTACAGTTTTACATCCATTTTTCATTCTAGTTTGCGTTAGACAGAATTCATATGTGTTTGGAATGGTTTTAACAGACCGAATGTTCTTCCTGTTGTCCACCCTGTTTTACAGATAAAGGAACTAGGAAGGTTGCCAACCAAGGCTGAAGGCCACAACCTGGCCATGAGACATTTTATCCCAGCCGAATGTCATCCCAGTGATTTCAAGACCACGGCGTTAAAATAAAAACTGATAAAACTGAAAATTAAATTTTGACAAAGTAAAAAACAACAATAACTCAGGTCATGTTTTTGTTAAAGCTATTTTCTCATGGAATGAAACTTGATAGCTGGTTGCATCTATAAAAATATTGGTAGGGTAATAGATAATTTTATTAATGCTGTTTCTCTAATACTTCATTTATTTCCATGAAAAAATATATCCATAGTAATTTTAAGCTATTTTAACATTGATCTCATTAAATGCATTGTGGACATCGGTATGTCTGAAATAAAAAATCTTCCTCATCTTCTTCAAACACTTCCTCCTAGCATCACTGATAAAGTTCAACATCTCTTTGACTTTATTTTTTATTTTTTTGAATTCAATTTTTCTTATCTACCCGTAGTTAAACATTTATTCCATTAAAACAATATTCGTGTAAGAAACATGGAAAAAATACGATATGCCACTTTCAAAAAACTGATTGGAATGATATTGTAAATGAAAACAAAGCTGATACTTTTTATTTTTGAAAATTTAATTAAACTTTTAGGTAAAAAACTTTAAACATAAATTTGAACCTTGGATCACGTGGGTTATTTTGAAAATTCAATGATACTTAGTAATTTGTGCAGTTTTTGTTTAATGGCTAAAATAACGAGAAAAACAATGTTTTTGATTGCTTTAAAAGATATAGAAAAATTCTAGTAAAATTGATTCAAAAAGCAAACAGAATGGTTTTTTCAAGTTTTTGAATTAAAATGTAAAAATTTCCTTCAAACATGGATTGCAATTAAATACATGAATAACATTAAAGATTAGCATTCTCTCCGCACCAACTTGTATAATTAATAATGTAGCAAATTCTTAACTCCTACTTCTCTTCAGTCAGTAAGTCATAGATTTTAATTTCTTCTACTGAAAAAATGAAATCTCTAAACTACTTTCAATGGAAAAAGAAACTAGGACTTAATAGTAAACTTCTTGCTAAAACATAAATAAAGATGCTACTGACCTATATAAACGGTAAGATTTCATTTATAATTTTCCTGAAGACAAGAGCAGGTCTTCTCCAAAACGTTGCCAAAAGTAATTATTTTTACTTAAACAAATGAGATAACAAATTTAAACGTGGTTTTACCTAAATTAAAAAGAGTTAAATATGGGAAAAATTCAATCAAATATGAAGGCCCTGTTGAATGGAATAAGTAAAATTAAGTAAGTGAATTAATGAAATTGAAATTTTTTATATGAAATAACTAAAACTCAAGAAATTATTGTTGTGTGAAATTTTCCTTGAAAATATCGCTGAATTCTGGATCAAAGCGCCTTCTGATAATCATTGAAAATGACATTAAAGTCTTAAGTTCCCACCCTGAAAATTCACTACAAAACCAGTTGGCAGTAGAGAATGATGGAAATATTTGAGTTTTTTTTTCAACCTTGCAAAATATGATCTAGTAATGTTTGATTTTAATACTGTTGAGCTATTTGTTAATACTCATCTATTACTAAGGGTTTATTTAAAGGCTTTGGTGTTGGATATTTATTTTAAAAGTAAACCAAATAATAAAATTTTTTTTTTTTTATGTTTTTTGGTTAATATCTATGAATTTCTGTTTACAGCAAAATATTGTTGGCAGCAAATCAATATTTAATCAATATTTATAAATCAATATTTATTAACATGTCATAAAAATCATAAGTTCTTATTAGTTCTTGCAAATAATATTGCTTTTTAAATTTGTGTAATAAGATTTCTTTGAGGCAAGCTGAATCCTTTCAATTGATTTTTTCACTTGGAAATTCTTTGGTGTTTGGTCAGCCAATAAAATTGAAAATTATTTTGGGAACTAGGAGTTTTGAATATTGACAAATTTTTAGGCTTTTGCAATGTGCTGGTGCTCTAAAAAAAAACCAAATAGAATTGATAAAGTTTTATTACAACTCTACCAAAACATTACATGTTTTTTCTGGGACTAAGTACTAAAACATTTGTTCAGAGGATGTGCTGGCTATCAACTAGTTATTAATATTGTGCAATGTCAATAAAATTATATTTTCTGAGTAGGGTTAAGGTAATTTGATCTTAAACCTAGATCATTTATTTTTTTAGGTATTATTTCATCCAAAAAACATCAATTAATAGCAAAAACAAAAGATAGTACATTTCATCAGCTAGCTTCTGGTAGCAGGCTGCAAATTTCTGAAAGTTCTTTAATTATTAGTGAAGATCGTTCAAAGACAGCGGCTGCTCCTCTGGGAGTTACAACTGAAAATCCAAAGATAGATTTTAAAGTTGAAGTGCATAATGTTTCTGTGACAATCATTGGAAACTTCAAAACAGATGAAAAAGATGGAGAGGACTATATAGAATTTAATGGTAAGAATATTCATGTTTTCAGGAACCCATTTCCATTCTTTCAACTTTTTTGAAATTTTTTTTTTTTAATTTGCTGAGAAAGAGGTTGGCAGATAAAAAAATTTTTTTGACATTTTGGTGAAGTTTTTTCTTCATGTTTTGATTAAAAAGAAAATTCTCTATTACAATTTTAAATTATATAGTTTCTTTCTAATTAATCTTCTTTTACTTTTATCAGCCCCACTACTCATTTTGATACAGTTGGCAACAAAATTTTCACTGCAACTTTTGGCTTTCTAGATAATGTAAAATATGGTTTTTCGTTATCAGTCAGATTGTAAACCTATTATCAGTTTATTAGGATGGTACATGAAATACCAAGCCTCAGTTTTTGTTTCTCTTAGGTGAAATTTCATTAGGTGGAGATGGTGAGCTTCAATTGTTAGTATCCTCCAACTTTAGATGGAATGCTGCTGACGAGCTACCATTTATAATGAACGAAAAAGGAATGGCTCAGTCTTATGTTGATGACGGTATTTTTAATCACTTTGGTAAGAATTATATTGTTTACTTATCAGGAAAAAATTCTCATGATAATGAAATCAGCATTTTAATGCCTACGAGGTTCCAGAATTGTTATATGTAAAAATCTTGCAAATGCTAAAGACTTTATTTTTAGCAAAGGGAGACAATTTTGTGTTAATATCTTATTGACGTGTTCTAACGCAAAAATTTATTGTGGTTAAACAAATATGCACTCAGCAGTGTTATAAATTGTTTATATCATTGGAACAATAAAGAAGGTTTGCTTGAAAAAAAATTCTATAATGAAAGATTTAGTTTTATTTTACCAAAAATAATTTTTATAAAATTTTTGTACTTAATGTAGAAGTTGTTTATGCTGTGAAAGTTGGAATAATTTTCTTGCATCATAACAATGTAAGGGAATTATTTGTGACTATGATCTATTTTGTTAGGAATTGTGGCAAGTGTTGTTAAAGCAACATTTAAACAGAGGACAACTGAATGAAAATATTTTCTTTTATTTCATTGGTTTTTATCTAATCAGCTTGATTTAATTTTTCTTCCAACTCTTTACGGAGAGATTGATGAGTTATTTCCCAGTTATTTCGGTTTAAATTTTTACTTCGCTTATTAAAAATCGCCTTGTTTGTTTTGAATTTGCCCTCTTGATTGTGTAATCATGAAATTTTTATTTCAGGAATGGTTCTTTATCATTGGTTTTTAAATATATTCCTATTTAATCATCCAAAAATAATAGTTATCTGCTTTAGCAGTACAAAACAAAAATTAAGTACCGTATTTGAGTTGATTAGTTTTCACCTGAGAATAAATGTTGGCTAAAGTGTGAATAATTGTTCCCTAAAATTAAAATAGCTTCAGAAATAAATAGTTTGAAATTTCATTCTTATTAATCTATTTTTTTTCTATTTTTTATATTTGTGGGCACATATTTTATGAAAATTTTTTGATTTTTTCAATAAAGTTCCAAAATTTTGTACTTGCAAAAACAGTTCAGAAATGTTCCAAATTTTTACTTGTTTTCAAAGTCTCCTCTCTTTTAATGAGTCCTTTCCTAATCATATTTTAAAGTAATTGTAATAAATAATGTGTAATTAATAATTTTAATATTGCTATTATAGTTTGGAAAGCTCACCCAAGTTTGGGAACTGTTGAAGATAAACTCATTAAGTTCAGTGTCTTTCCAAGAACGGAAATATTTCTCAACAAAAAGGAGGATGTTTACCTCATTGCACATAAAAAATCGGATTCTTCAAACCTCAAAGCTGTTTTCGAGTAAAACATATATTTTTTTATATTTTTATATTTTTATATTTCTGTTTCTAGAATATATGGTAATAACCTTTGATTCTATTATCAAGTAGGAATTTCATGAATATGAATTCCAAAATTAGAAATCAGTTGTCTTAAGGCTTTATTTACACAAAAAAACAAAAACATTTTAGAGATAGATAGACTGTCAACCTAATTTCATGTAGCCTGACACTATTTATACTGTTTATATTTTATGTGCACTGTTGATAATGTGTGTATTCTATGTCATAGGACATTGTTGATACAGCCTATATTTTTATAGAATTTTTTATTTTCAATTAGTTGGAAGGTAATGTTTTTAGTTTTGGATCAAAGTTTATAAATTAAGCAATTCAAATTTAAATTTTCTTAAAAAGCAGAGGTTTAGAAATTTAGATAACATTTAGCAGTTTTTGATTTCATAACGTGATATCTATTTTCCAAAGACTCATAATTTTTCCACATAAACTTCTGTAAATTAACGAGTTTTTTAAATGAACTTTTTTCTGTTCTTTTGTGTATCCGTTTCAGTTTTTCTCTGAAACTGCTCATTATTTTTTTTCTAAAATTTTTCGTGTTGGTAGATATTATAATTACAAGAATTTCCAAAAAATTTTGGAGACATGTTTCTGAGAAGCTCAAGCATAGGAAAAAATGTGATAAATACAGTTTAGTACTCTGTGGGAAAAGATAAACGGTTTAGTGCTCTGGAGGAGAAAATGTAATGAATAAAGTTTAGTGCTCAGAGGGAGAAGATGTGATTAATGTTATCTGCAGTCCAATTGTCCCTACTTGTTATAGACCAAGAGTTGCTTTTCAAGTATGTCAAATGTTCAATTTGTTTGTGTTATAAATTTTATGAGTTTTATGAAACTATGATGTCACTTTCAGTTTCATTATTGTTTAACATAAATGGTGTAAGATAATAACATTTCAAAAACTACTTTATATTTGACAAAGTAAGTAGTTGTTTTTGTAATTTTTTGATGAATTATTTTTTTTTTATTAAAAGATTTATTCTAATATGCTTAAATGGAATAATGTGTTTTATATACTCTGATACCTTTTTAGAGCATTTGGTAAAAGAAGTGACCACGTATTTTTGAGAAATTTCGCTTCAGTAGGAAGAACAACTATGGTTTATTCTAGAAAGGGTATGTTTTCTTATTAGGCCATATCTGAATTAATAACAAATGATAAACAAATACTGAAATAAATTTTCTTGAACTAAGGAAAAGGCACAATTCACGAGGATAAAACTAAAAATGTTTACGCTCAAAATTTGATGATGGTGAGAATAACGACGAGAAGATTTTTAAGTATTGATGTACAATATCAAACTTCAATAACCTTTTGTTTTAGGTTTTTCTAATTGATGATTGTAAATATTTCAAAACCTTCAAGAGTGTAGCTCTCTGGTTCTATCCCAAGAGCAGTCAGTAATGAATTCTGTTTTCATTTTTATTGCTATTTAGATAATGTTGATGTGTCTGAGTTAGGAAGAACCGCAAATACTGGAGTAAGCATATTTGGTAATAAAAAGATTGACAATGGTGCTAACGAATACAAAGTTAGAATATATCCTAGTGGGCTATTTAAATACCAGGAGCAACTAGAGGTCATTAATTCAACTGGTGGTAATTTTATCCTTACTTGGAAAGAAAAAAAGCCCAACATGGGACGTAAGTTTCTTTATTTTAATTTTTCATTAATTCATTTTATGGAATTGAATTTTCTGAAGAAGAAAAGTAAAATTTTTCGAAATGAAAATTATAATAATTCAATTAATTCCTTGAAAAATAAGAATAATGCTATAGAATTGTAGCAAGCGCCATTAAGTCTTCTAAATGTGCATCCCAGAGCCAAGAGAAAAAAAATTTTAATGGTGTTTCTTGGAGATAGTAATGAAAATTAACTGCAACAAAAATAAATTTTAAAAATTAAGCAATTGAGAATTTTAAAAATCAAATTTTTGAAGCATTATTTTATTCTTGAAGTACTTTTCTCTTTAGGGATTATTTTTGAATCGTTACAAATGTCTATAATAAAAAAAAAAATTAACGCCTAGCAATGGTTTTGTTATTTAACTCGATGTTCATAACTTAGGCAGTGATTTTTTGTGTTTTTTAGCTCAGCTACTGGGACGTTCAAGACCTGGCTCTGAAGATATGCAGTTTGTTTTTAAAGGATGTTTAAGAACAATTGGTATAACTGTTGATGATGTTATTATCAGCTTAGAGGATAATGGTGCGTTTGAACTCAATGTTGGGGAGTATGATTTTTTCAAAGAAGCTCCTGCTCTTATCTCTATTTCAGAAAATGGATTCAATAAATTTCGTAGAATTAATCCAAAGGTAAGAACTTACATTGATCAAAATACTCAGGGGTTAATCTTGGCCTTGTTCAGTCGTGGTCACCAAGTTTGAAACTCAAAGAAACCTAAACTCAAAGTCTATTAAAATTTTACTTTTCATTTTATTCAGTCCTTCCACATTCAATGTTGGTTTTGGGAGTCTCAAATTCCTGTTCGAAATATGCAATCCGAAATAACTAACTTTTATACTGTAGCACCAGTAGGAAGGATACATTTCTGCATTCTTTACGAAAAAGAAAAAAGCGATGACGTTCAAAGTTAAATAATGTAAATACTGCTTTAAAAATACTTTTGCTCTAATGTTGTTCTGCGTGTTTGTGGTTATGTTTTATCATTGATAATAAAAGGTGGAAGTATTATTTGCACAAAAAGGAAAAGAGATTTAGGCAAGTTTAAGTTTAAGCACCAGAGAGACCTTAAAGGCTTACATCATGCCACAGACCTCTAGCTGAATTTCAAGCAAATCTATTGAATTATGTATGTTTTTTTATTTTTTCTCTTTTTGTTTCAAAAAATATAAAAAGAAAATTTATTTGAAATTTCTGAAAAAACTTTGTAAGTTTTTGAAGCTTTCGTAAAATAATTTATGGGATTTACTATGCTTTGAAATTTTAAATAGAACAGATTTTTATTTGTGTGTGTGTTATTATTTCTATTTACTATGGAAAGATTTTGTCGTGGGAGATTTCATCTGTCTAGAGTACAGAAAGATATAATAAATACCAATTTTGTATCAATTATATTTTGGTCGTTTTATGCTTTATTTTATAAATAAAAACTAGAAAAATAAAATGATATTGGCTGCTTTTTTCTGAAAGTTATTCTGTTAGATGATTTTTGTTCATAAAAACTCTTAGTTTGGAATATAATGTACAGGTATAAACTATATTTGTTTCTTTTACCCAATGCAAAGGAAGCACTTCTTTGTATTATCCCCAAAGGCTCTATATTAAATAAAACTGAAAAAATGTGTTTGTGTCTTTGAACTCTTGCCAAAGGGACCTGTGAATACACAACTTTTTTTTTCAGCAACCATGCATTATTTGTCATAAGGATAGCAAAATTTCTTTTTTTAAATTCTTCATAAAACCTTTTTTTTTCAGTTTATATCACAAATCTACAGTATATTGGTGTTATTGGTGTATATGGGTGGCTGGTTTTTTAGGCAGTATCTATTGTCAAGCAATAGCACTCGCGCCATTTACTTCACATGTTGTTTGCTTATGGCAAGGCGTGATATTCAAGTCATTTTAGGCTTAAAGAAAATGCTATTCTCAAAAAACTTTTTAAATTTTTTTTTTTTTTAATTTTGTATGAAGGTAAAGAAAATATTAGAAATCTTTTGACCAATATAGCCACTTTTAGAAAAGTTTTGTTTTTTCATGTTTTATAAAATCTGTTCATTATTTTTTCCATGAATTTTAGAAGATCACAGAGCAGATCTTTTGACGCATATTTCTACCTGTCAAATTTTTTCATTTCTTGTTATCCAAAAAGAAAATACTTAATGTTTTTCTTGAAATCCATTTGTCAATTTTTTTGCTTCTGTATGAAGAGGGCGCAAAAATTTTTTAGAAGAATTTTCAAGATCTTTTAGTTTTTTTTTTTTCTTTTTTTTTTTTTTTTTTAATTATTGGCTATAATTAACCTTTCAGAACTTTTTTTTAAATTTTAGTACCAAAAATGCCCAAGTATGGTGGTGACTTTAAGTTTCATGTCAATGATTCGAAATTTTTCTGAAAATCTGTTCATTTATTTTTTATAAATTTTGTATGAATTGGCATTTTTTACCAATGTGGATACTTATTAGAATTTCTCGCTACTAGTCATTTTAGGCCTAAAAATTTTGTTAAATTTTTTTGTAGTCCATTTCCACTTTTCTTTTAAATCTGATTGATGCTAGATGATCATCGAGGTCATCTTTTGACTTCCTTATATTTATTGTGCACAAATGTGGCTTTTTTTGTCATATCTCATGAATTTTTTGCAGTTTTCTCAAAATCAATGCTTTTTTAACTTTAGGAAACTAGATGATCAGTGAATATTTTTATAATCACCTTTCAGAATTTTTTTTAGGGCCCAAATATGGCAGTTTTCGTTTTTAAAAACAATGCTTTTGATTTTTAAACTTTTAGTTTGCTTAGGTTTTTTGTCTTTTTCTCTTGAAGTTATAGGACCATAAAAGGACATGTTTTGATAATTACTGTTGTTTTTCAGTACTGGGATTAAAATATGGCTTATTTAAATTATAAAAGAGGTTTTTACAATTTTTAATCTAAAAATCTTAGATCAAGATTGGGATTATAGAGAGTTTCTTCTTTTTTGTTTTTTCAGTTACAAAACTTCTGATTTTTCAGCCTTAAGTCTAAAAGTTTTCTTAGCATTGTTTTGCAATTATGCTGTTATGATATCAAAAAAAAAAATTATTTCTGATAATTGGTGTAATTGGCTGTTTAACTTGGTGGGCTTGGAGTCTAAGTCAAAATGGGGTTAATTTTGACTAAAACGGATATTTTTTTTTATCTTTTTTTCAGAAAAATTAGGTTTTGACTCAGTTGGAATATTAGAAAGTTTGTTTTTTTGAGTAATAGTTATAGTATAGTATAGTAATAGTAATAGTTAATATTTCTGAGAGAAATAACTTAGACTGTTAAAAATAAGAAACTTTGACGAATAGGCCTTAAAATTTATCTTAAAATCATTTGTATCTCATTATTAATTCCAGTTAAAGGTAGATCTAATGCCTGGAAAAGTGAGGATTGAAGACGAAGTTGAAGACTATTTCAAATACATGACAAATAAAGTCTACGACATAGTCCATCTGGATGTTCTCAAGGATCTTGGCATTTACTTAAAAACTACAACTGGAGAACATCGCGTAAGAATTTCAAATGCTTGTCAACAAATGAGTCAAAAAATTTCTAACGAGGTTGATTCTATTAAAGAATCAGCACATTTTTTTACTGATACAGCTGAGCAACCCAATTGCGTAGAGAAATGCAATGCAAAGGGAACTAGTAAGTTGCTTTTCTAAATTATTTTTGTGATGCTTTGCTGAAAATTCATAGGTTTCACTTAAGCTTTGTGCACCATTTCGTAAAAATTAGATATTGATTCACTCACTATTTTTCCAATACTCTTTTTAGAATATGAGGGTTTAACTGTTAACGTTTTTTATTTATTACATTTTTGCGTTCAAGTCTAAGGTGATGATGTTTAACCCCTGCACGAGGAAAGTTTGACTCTTGCACATTTCTCAGAGTCACCAATTAACTCGATTTTAAAATTTAAGATTGAGAAGTCAGTCTTTATCCACTTGCGATCACAAAGAATAACTTTTCTTAGTTGCTTAGTAGCTATCACTTCCTTTCATGTATCTTTCATTTGATCGTGATTGTTATTATTTCATTAAAATTATCTCTTTTATTTTAAAATTATCTCTTATTAAGTTTGTTTATTTTTTTTTATATTTTTTGTGTTAGCCATGGAACTGACTAGAAAGGTAAATCAATAACTGATGGCAACAAATGATTTATAAAAGAAATCATTATTAATTACTAGCCATCTAATTAGAGCTAAACATAGTTTACAGAATTCCCAGTTGTTAATTTTCATGTACACTTTACTAATTGGAAAATTTTTATCTGATGATAGCAGATAGATAATAATTAATGATATGCATGCTTAGTTCGTATTCCTGGGTTAACCTTTGATGAGGGAACACAAAAGATGATTTTCAACCCAGCTATGTACGAAACGGCTGATGTTGGTTGTATTGCGGCGTGTGAAGCTGAAAAAGTATCTCAAGGCGAAGGGTATGCGCAAAAAGTTGAAGCTGCTAAGGTAGGCTGCTCAACAGTTTTTACAAAGATATCCAAGTTTGTCCTAAGCTTCGTTTCTTTCAAATTTTTCTGGCTGGAAAAAAAAAAAAGTGATATTATTGCATAAATTAGGGATCACCAATTATTTTTTGGATTGCTGGTGAAATTTTTGAAAGTTCTATAAATTTATGTATAAACTAATCTACATATCTTTATACCGCTTCATTGATGTAGTCTTCATAAATGCTGTTTTTTTTTTTTTTTTTTTTTTTTTTTTTTTTTTTTTTTTTTAAAAAAAAATGAAATTTTAGAATTTTGTATTTTTTTTTGGCTCAAGTATAATCAATTGCTGTAATTTTATGCCTAAAAACAAGGGTCATTGAGAGAATCTTTGTCCAAAAATTGTTGTTTCATGGATCTTGGCCTGGAAATGTGTATATCTCTATCTCTGTAAAACTAAGTGTCTCTGTGTGTATGTATGTATGCTGTACTACTCTTCTTTACTGTACAAGTCTGAAATTTTCTGAGCAGGGTCAGAACGACCCAGGTAGTCTCATAGAAAAAATTTTTCGAAAAAATTTTCTTTTCTTTTCTCAGATTTTTCAAAGATTTTCAAATATTCCAAAAATTTGATTTTTTCAATCTAAAATCCGAAAAGTTGACTGAAATTATATAAGCCAAAAAGGACAGGAGCAAGCCAAAAAGGATTGGAGCGAAGGGGAGAAATATCATTACAAAGTGCAACAAATTAACAGAGATGACTTTTTTTGTATGAATGTTTATAAACTAGAAAAAATATACCAATGATTTGTTTGACTTTAATTAATTCTATTGACAATGAATTAAAAGGCAGTTTAATTTTAGATTTCAATTAAATTTTAAATGGTTTGAATATTGAACTTCCTTTAGATAGACAATATAAATTATAATTTCATTTAAAAAATATTTTGATATGTCAACTCAGTCTTACTATATTAAGAAAGAAATAAGGGTTGCAGGCAAACCTAGCAGATCAGATCGGGAGGGCCCAAGATCTGTCGAAATAACCCAGGGAGTGTCATAGAAAAAATAAATATTTAGATTTTTTTTTAGATTTTTTTCGTTTAAATTATTAAATTAATTTTTTCGTATGAAGATTTAAAATGAAAGACATACATTTCTATTATCCATAGTCCTGTGCAAAAGAAAAGTTTTTCCTAATACATAGCAATAGCGGCCGAAGCAAGCCTAGCAGATCGGGTGCGGAGGGCCCAAGATCTGCTAGCATATTATAATATCAGTGTAATGGTCATTTTAAAAATTGGATCATAGTAATGTCCCAGGCTCTTAAGGATCAATTTGTTCTGACAAAGATTTTTTGCATAGTAAGGAAGATCACTTTAGGAGTATAAAAGTTATGGTAAGTTTTTATTTTAAAAGTATATAGATGCTATTATTTTTCTAGAAACTTGTTGAAAATTTTGATGAATTTACTGAAGAACTTCGGGAAATTGAGGCTGCATACAAAAGTTATGATTGCGCTTTTAAGAGCGAAGCTGCTGTAAAAGCAAAATATAGTGAGATCATGAAAGATTCCCTTGATCTTGAAGCTTTTTCTGCTCGTGTAAAATCAGAAGAGTCGTTTTTTGAATTGGTGAAGTTTGAACTTTCATCAAGAGTAAGTTTTGATAATTTTTATTGATGATGTTATTTACTTGTATCACTATTGTACATCTTAACTCTAACAATACCCTCAAAACCTGGGCTTTCTAAAAAGCCCAGGCTTTTTTCTCTCTCTGACTTTATTTTAACGAAAGTTAACCTCAAGTTGTCGCCTTTTTAAAAAATTTCAAAAAAATATCCGTAAGAACGCCTGATTTGTTTCAATGTTAAACATCGAAAATAAATGCAAACAGTGCTGCAGAATCTAATTCAGAATTTAATTTGAGATTCTAGTGCACTTGGTTTGGAATTAAAATTCCTAAGAAAAGGGCCTAAAATTTGGTATTGTTTACACTTTACTAAAATTATGTAATATTAAGCCAGTTATTACGTCAGTGGTTAATAAAAGTCAATGAATAATGAAAAGTATTTATTTAGACTTAAAATGGTATTTTTATAAGGATGGTTAAACCTCAAAAATTGGCTGAAATTAATTTTCTACTATCACTACTATTTTTAAATGCTACCATTTTAAAATGTTTTCCAAACTCTAATATGCGATCATGGCATTAAAGTTCTCCAAAGTTATTTGAAAAAGTAAAAAGCATTGGCTTAATAATGTCACTATATTCCTTATTAGCAATATTTATTATTATTTAGAGAAGATTTTAAAATAAAAATAAAAGAAGAAAAAAATTAATTCATAATTAATTTTAATAAAAGATTTTAAATTACCAAAGGTAATCTATATTAGGTACACATGAGATCACATGTTTGTGAAGGTTCTGCCCTGAATGGCTTCTAATATTGGTAAGCGTTTAGCAGGGATAAATTCTATTTGATATATTTATAAATATTTATATATTTATAAATTTTACAAATTTTCGTTTGCTTATTGATGATACATAACAATTCAATTTACTAATACATAAAAATTCAAACTTTACAGATGACAACATGATCTTGGTTTTTGACAAATTTACGTGGTTTAGCACTTAAACTTGATGCTGAAATTTCGTTAAATGATTCTGCAATAATCCCATCATTGCGAACCTTCTAAAGTTAAATTTTAATCATTGGTCACTCAAATATAAAACCTATTTAGATTGTCAAACTATACTGTACTCCAGGTCAATAAAGTTTTTTGCGTAACTCTTATTTGCGATCTTTTCTTGTGCCAAATATGTAATATTACAAACCAACTTGCCAATGCATTTAATAGATGGCGTTGAAGCCTGGTTCAGGAAAACTAAATTTAGAATTTAGAAATTCATTATTTATTTATATAATTTATTTATATTTTATATTTAATCCTGATGTTTTGTCGCAAATCGTGCTATAGCATCAATTTCATTTGAAGAAAATATTTTCTATATAAACTCTATATGTCAGCAAATTCATTTATTGCTGTTTTTATGCTTGCAATTATTTTACTGAAATGGTTACTTTTATATCCATTATTAAAAAATTGAATTTATAAGCATCAATTTATTTGAACTCTGCATTTCTAACATTGAACATATTCCCTAAGAGTCAGTAATTTTAATCCCAAAATCAAACCCATCGAGAAATACTTTAGCATTATAATGCATTTATAGTAAATTTTAGATAGTAGTAGTAGCATATATATATA
>JAUZNK010060664.1:0-14943 GCA_035046665.1 Euphysa ruthae
AAGTTTCTGTCTGTATTTATGTGTGTGTTCCACTACTCCTCTGTTCTGGGCAGGGTTAAGAGGCTGAAAGTTTCTGGGAGGATCGGAAAAACCCAGGGAGTGGCATAGAAAAAGAAATTTTTGAAAAAAAAAATTATTTTTTTTTTTTTTTCAGATTTATCGAAAATTTTCAATAATTTGAAAAATTTATTTTTTTTCACTTAAAATCCGAAAAAGTGACTGAAATTATATAATCCAAAAAGGACAGTAGCAAAGGTGAGAATACATTGTGTAGGATTGCACTAAATAACATTGCAAAATGTAACAAATTAAAACAGAGATGACTTTTTTTGTATGAAGGTTTATGGACTAGAAAAAA
This sequence comes from Euphysa ruthae, assembly GCA_035046665.1. Taxonomy (NCBI): domain Eukaryota; kingdom Metazoa; phylum Cnidaria; class Hydrozoa; order Anthoathecata; family Corymorphidae; genus Euphysa; species Euphysa ruthae. The sequence continues at coordinate 359 of JAUZNK010060664.1, forward strand.
ATATGCCACTGATTTGTTTGACTTTAATTTATTCTATTGACAATGAATTAAAAGGCAGCTTAAGTTTAAATTTCAATTAAATTTTAAATGATTTCAATAATTGACTTCCTTTATTTAGCCGATATAAACTATGTATCATTAAAAAAATATTTTGATATGTAATCTCAATCTTACTGTATTGAGAATGAAATAAGGGCCAAAGGCAAACCTAGCAGATCGGACCCGGAGGTCCCAAGATCTGTTATTATTAAATAAAATAGACCCTAAGATTGATCGTTGTGGTATTCCCAACACAACTTTGATCCATTGTTCACTTTGATCACTAGACCAAGGAAATTTTAACCTTTTGATTCCTTTCCATAAGATTGCTATTTAAAAGGGTAAGGTTTTTCAATAATGAGCATGCAATTCAGCCCAAAGAAGGTTGTGTTGGATGCAGTCCTAAAATTTAGATTATCCCAGCAATTCTTTTTTTATCAAGACAATCGTAATATTAACAAAAAATATATTATAAATATATTAGCAACAGATATGTTTCTAAAGTACCTGTATTTTGAAAACATAACTTTTTATTTGTGAGGATAAGATCTATACATGTACCTTGAGTAGACTTAAAACATTACTTGGCCTTCACCAAGTTAAAAGAATATGATTCCATAAAATCCTTCAAAACAGTTTCATTGGGTGTTATGTTCATATTACCTAATAAAACAATATGCTTGTATTTTTTTGATAGATAAAAGTCTAATAAATTCGATCAATTTTAAACAAAATTTTGCCTAATTTTTTTCAGGATTGTATAATAAAACAACAGCCATTTCCTGTTTTATTACTGGACAATTCAAAAGGAATAGCATGTAGGTTATCACTAAAACCAAAGAGATGTCTAGACTATCCACTTTTACAGAGTTCATTAAACCTCTCTGCTTCAAGACTTATCTTGTCTGTAAAGAATTTTAAATCCATAAAAAAAAATTCATTATCAGGGAAAGTCTAATCTAAGTTAGTCTCTGCTATAGAGATAATATCAAACTATCCTTTAACCATTTACGAAAGCATCAAGACAGCAGATATTTATAATATTTCTATGAAAGCTTCTAGATTATTGCCACAAATTTTATTTTATCTCTATCTGGGACATTGTATAATAGTTACCTGATTTGTTTAGAAAAGAGATAGATTCTTTAAGAATCGAGAGATTACTGTCCGGCTTAAACTTTTCATTACCATATACTAACATATGCACTAAATTAGTATCAGAGAGATTTGATATACTTCCAATTATTTCACTAATTTATTTCACTTATTTTACTTAGACTAAACAAAGGGCAGTGTAAGAAGAAGTGATTGGTTTCAGATTCTAACATTCCACAATTACAAATAGGAACAAGCGTATAAACAATGCTATCATATTTATGCTCTTTTAAGTGACTAAAGCCAACTCTTAAACGAGTAAGAAGCATTAAACCACAAGGATCCATTATATCAAAAACAGTCATTGGCTTGGGACAAATAAAATGGAGAAGAGGTTTCTTAACAAGGGAGACGGATATAGATTGCCTCATAACAGGATCAATTTGTTCCATTTTTTTGTAGAAAAAAGATAGAGCTGCTAAAATAGATTATGACTATTAACATTTTGAGACTGAACAAATGCAGATAAAAAATTTATCAAATATTGAGGAGCATTACCTCTCATTATATTACAAATGTAAACTAACCTACGGTACCAAAGTCTGTCCCACAAACTCTCTAATCCAAGCTGTCGGTAAAGTTTAACTCTCGAAGTTCCTCTTATATCTCTGGTAATTGCAAATAAAGAATTATATATAAGCATTATACTTTGCAGATTCAAATTTTTTACAAAAAGCTTCATTATGAGACTTATCATATATAACGCCGGCATAATTTAGGTGGTCGTACAAATGATTTGTAAAAAGTGAGCAAAGTTTTTTTTTGCAATTTTGGGAAAGTTGTTTGATAAAACCTGTAACTTTATTTGCCTTAGAAAACTTATCATGAGGCTAAATGCCAATTTCCCATCAAGAGGCAATCCTAGATGCTTCTGAAAGGGCACAAATGAAACAGGAGAACCATTAAAATAAAGAGGAATTTGGGCAACTGGGTGTTTTTTTTTCTCGAAAAAAACAATTTCTGCAGCTTGTTTATTAGGATCATGATTAAAGGACATTTTCCACTTATTAATAACAGAGTGATTCTTGTTAAGATATCTGCAACTTTTTTCTATGCCATCAGCAAAAGATATTACTATAAATAGAATATCAGTGAATTCAATTTTCACTTCATCATCATCATCATCAAATGTCTTTGTAAAATTCATTGGTAGAAAGCATCATAGATCCTAATGAATTTTCAAAGAAGAATCTTTGCATGTTTAATTAGATTAGCAGTGCATATTATATATAATTATTATATAATTATATGATCAGTTATGTTGAAATAGTTTTATTAGCAATTGTATTGTAATGTTGGGTAAATGTATATAAAATTACAGCTTTGTTAGTGTGAGTTTAATAAGATAAGGGGAAGCATATTGAGTTCATGTGAATTTAATTTATTTATTTATTGATTTTCCCTTATAAATTCTAATTTGTTTTTCTAGTTTTCAATCTCTGAAAATATTCAAACTACCGAAACATCCCATAAACAGTGATTTGATTATATTTTACATAGTATGAGTAAATTTTCATCATTTGCAGCTGTTTTTTTTTTATCTTTTAATGCCTAACTTAATTTACAGTAAAATTTCAATATGAAATATCCCCTTAGTTCTAAAAATTAGGATTTTCAGTACGTTATTCCTCAATGTAATATGGCTGCATTACCTTGAATATTTTTAAATGATTTACTTTTTTTTTTGTATGGCTCTGAAATATTTTTATATTTGTAGATAACGAGTCCTATGGCACTCTTTTATCTTAATAAAGAAGAAATACTCCTGCCAATAGCAATACAATTGTTTCAAAAGCCTGCAGAATACAATCCAGTGTTTCTACCAAAAGATCCACAATACACTTGGATGGTGGCCAAAATGTGGTTTAATAATGCTGATGCAAACTATCAACGAACATGTTTAATGTCAAGTAAGTCTCAAAATTCAATGAATTTACTAACATTCTTAAAAATTTCAATTTTTAGAAAATTTAAAAACTACTGAAAGTACGAATGTATTTATAATATAAACATAATGATGATTTATACTGTCACATTTTAGTTATATCAAATACAAATATGAAATCTGCAACTGAAAAGATATATTAACTGTTTTTCTAAATGATATTTTTGGAGTCGAGCGAAGTTAATATAGGTTATTATTAAATTGACCTTTCTTATATAATTTGACCCTACTCATGGGGAACCTCCATTCAATGGATTACTAGTTCAAGCACCTCATGCCCATTATCCATTTCGGCTGATATTGACATCGTAAGATATATGGAGTTGAAAGTGAAAGAGTTAGCTTGCTAGCAAAAATATATCAAAAATTATATATGTGAGGTTTTGTACATAGCATACACTATGTAAGTTTTCTAGTACAATTTTTCAAATATATTATCTGACAATTTACTAAAGTTCATATTTATAAATGGGTTGTATAAACCTTCTTGTCTGTGTCTTTCAAAATAATTTATATTAAAAAGTATTTGATTAGTTACTTGCACCTTTTTTGTATAAGACATGAGCAAGAAAGTCAAAACCTTTTCCCCAAACTACCTCGTATTAATAATTTATCAAATATATAAAGCCATTGACTGGAATCCTTAACCTCAAGTGTGAAAATCATAAACCTGCTAATTTTTAGGCCCTTGTTTTATAAATCGATTTCTGTTATTAAAATTTTATCAAAACAGTTAATTTAGTTAAGTAAGTTGTATTTTTAGCTGCCACACATTGGATTCTGGAGCTTATAACTGTGGCAATCCACCGTCAAATATCACCTTCACATCCTATTTATCGTCTTCTAGCACCATACCTTAGATTGGTTCTTGCTGTAAATCAGTAGGTTCAATTTTTTTTTTTTTTAATTTATAATAATTGAATTATTATAGAACATATGATCTGAGTTATTTTATTTTAAGTCATTGTTGACTTGCTACAGGTTTTTATGTCGACAAACTGAACTGCTTTGTTATGCGGTTTGGGATTTTTGTGAAATGCATTTTAATTTTATCTTACAAATTTTTGAAAGTTCCAATATATGCATTAAGGCTGCAGCAGGTTGGTTTAGACAGAGGGACGCTGAGGTTTCTTGATGTTAGAAATACTTAGGATAAGTTTGGCGTGTTTTTTGTTTCAAAAAATTTTCTTGGTTGTTGAAGTTTATTTATGATAATTTTAGTATGATTAATGATGGAAACCAGCCTTCTAAACAGGTCAAATGATTGTTTAGCTTCTCAAAATTTCGCACTTCAATTTTTCGTGATGCTATAAAATGTAATTTCTAGCAGTTTGTTTAAAATTGTTAGAATGTTAGAAATTTAAACCATCCTGAAAGTTCAGAGTTCAAACAGCAGCTCTCAAGTTTAACTGTTTATTTTACTTTAAATTAAGTATAAAAACACATAAAACTGTTTGACACTTCAAACTACTCTTAAAGTGAAATAAAATCTAAAAACAGGCAGATTTTTAAGTACACTCACTGGTTATATATTTTATACTTTGTTCAGTTTCCCAGGGGGAGGTAAAATAATTAGGAAGGTGTGTTTGCTCTTTTAATGAGATTAGGTTTTGGGTAAAATTTATGTGTAACTTCCTAATGTTTCTTTTGTTTATTTAGTTTTGAGATGTTTCCTTTAATAAGTACTGGAGGATGGTTGGATTCAAATACATCCCTTACTGCAGAAAATACATCGCTTCTCATTAAGAAATAGTAAGTGAAATATTTTATCATGATATTCATTAAATAGAAAAATATCCAAGTTGAATTTTAAATTTTTTTCATTCATTTGTTTAGCTGGGACGAATACAGATTTGAACAAATGACGAACATCAACAGTGAAATGGAAAATAACGAGGTAATCTTCTTGAAATATCAAAATTTTTAAAATTACTTGCTTAGCAGTGTGGTCCAAAATTTTCTATTATTTATATATTCCAATTACAATAACTAAATACTCATATGTGTTTCTATGTCTATAGACTAAGTTATATTTCCAAAACAGACTGCAGGTTTGTCAGTGGTATACTTAGATTTCTTCTTTGAGTTTATTGTAAGCAAATTATTGGCCTCAAGGAGGGATCAAATTCACTAAAACAAATATCCTAACCACTTGGCCTGATAAACATAAACTATAAGCATATTCTCTAAATCATTCAATTTTGAAATTTTTTTTCAAAAATGCTGCATAATTTTTGAGAGATTATCACCAATCAGCTCAGCTTCCTGATAATTTTTAGGTGCTTGGTGCAGATATATTATGCGAATACCCTTATCGTGACGATGCTCTTCTGGTATATGACTGTCTAAATAATTTTGTGACTCAAATTGTTGAGGGGAACTACGGTATGTTTATCTTTCTTCTCCTAATAATTATTGTAAGGAACTTTTTTGGGTTTGATTCAAATTTGCGAAGGCTTATCGTTGGTGAAGTTTTGAATTTACTATTTTTCAAAATTTTTAAAATAATTTGCAAAAAAATTTAGTAATAATTGTGTTAAGACTTTCAGTTTAGCTTGATCAGGTTTCGTATATTGATTAGGAGGTTATTACAAGATTAAAGTGAAATATCATCTAAGGAATGGCATAAACATCTAGGATGGGATGGTAAGGTCAAGTGAAATATTATTTAAGGAACAACAGGAACATCTCGGGAGGCAAGGCAAACTTTGTCAAATTCAAAATTAGTTTTTAATTTTATTATTGTATTGAAATTAAAAGCATCCGTTTGATCTCTGCTTTAGGAAATATTTATTTGATTAACTAATTCGCATTTATATGTATTCAAATTATGCCTTATGGTTTTGTGGAAAAGAACTTTTGGATTCAATAATTCACTTTTAATTGGGAAGCTTATAAACTCGCTGAAATTTACTCAATAATACTCTACACCAACCAATCGCATTAAGTAATGTTATATGCAGGCTAATATTAATTTTGCACTTTGTACGTATCTAATGTTTTAGCCAATTTAGCTTATATAAGTGATTTTGTAAACGAAGCACTGCATTTAAATGCGTATATATTATTACATTAAATCTTTTCTTAGAGACTGATTTAGATGTTCTCAATGACAGTGAAATTCAAGGATGGGCAGCTGAACTTGTTGGGAAGGACTCATGTGATTTAAACGTATGTTTTTATATACACAGTCCTGTTTGAGATAAATTACTTAATGTTAAGTTCTTACTTTTCCTTTTAAAAAAAATCTAACTTTGTTGCCATATCTTTGTTGCCATATCTTTGGTGCCATATCTTTGTTGCCATATCCAGATATCCAGAGTATTTTTGGGGACAAAGATAACAGTTTTTTGACGAGCGATGCAAATAGAAAATCACTGTTCTTGTTTTTTTGGGACATTTTTTTAGCACCCATAGTGTTCTAATTGAAAATAAAGATACTTGCTCGTTTGCTTGTTCGCTTGCTTGCTTGCCTGCCTGCCTGCCTGCCTGTTTGCTTGCTTGCTTGCCTGCTTACTTGCTTGCCTGCTTGCTTGCTTGTTTTTACTTACTTACTTTTCAAAGCTTTTCACAAATACTCGCTGTTAAATATTAACTTAAAATTTTTTTAAAACAGTGAAATAATAAAAATTTGCATTAATATGTTAAAAATAATATTTTAAAATGTTGTGATTATGCTACAATAACGATATTTATTTAACAATATTAATTTGCTAGTTTTCCAATAATAACTGATATTAAGGTCAATTGTTAGAAAATTTTGTGAAAAATAACAACATTTTCAAAATAAAATTTTTTGTCAATTTTTCCTCCTAAGATCTATTAGAAAATTAAAACAGTTATTTGACTAAAAATGAATTCATAATATTGCAAAATAAATAAGTAACTGAAGTAATTCCTCTATATGGTTATCAAATTCCCATTTGAAATGAATTCTTCTTATTTTAAAAATACGAAGATTATATATTAATTTTTAATTCAAACTAAATCAATTTAGGACATGACTCAATAGTGAAAAAAGTGTATGTTTGTCATCTTTCTTCTTTTTTGGGAATAGGCTTGAATATGTTCAAATGTCCTCAAAAAATCTCTTTGTTGCTTTCTTTTTCTTTTTGATTGTAATTTAGTGTGGGAGTCCCTAATATGCTTGTTTTACACCTCATAACGTATTTGAAATTTTGAAAATATAAAATTTTTTATGAATTCTAATATTACAGAATATTCATAATTGTAACAATTAGCGAGTATGACGGGATGATTTGTTTCAAGTGTTGATGGGTTCAAGAACTCTTTTATTCCAAGTAACAATTAGGGTCAGATATCATGGCTTGGTTTATTACATTAAGTGCAGATGGGGACTAAATATGATGGGTTGGTTTATATCAAGGGTAGATTTGAACCAGCTGACATCTTGCTTTAATTTATTATTTATGAACCATTCAGGATGTGCCTGGTAATGGGAAGTTTGACACTCGTGAACAACTTATAAAAATGCTGACATGTGTAATATTTAAAGCTACTGTGGAACATGCTGCTGTGAACCTGCCACTGTATGATGAATGTGCCTTTGTACCTAACTACCCGCTCATGCTAAGAGGTAACCCTCCAAGAAATAAAGTAAGGCATTATTTTGACTTGTTCCACTAACAAGTTTGCAAATAAAACTTTATCACTGAAAGTTATTTTTACCTCATTAACTCAATAGGGGTGTCCTCTCATTTCTCTCCTCAGCCTATCTCGCCGCTTTATTTTAATTTCCTTAAAATTTCTTTGCTGAATCAGGTTTAATTTGAGTTTAATTTTGTCATTACCACACATGAGAAATCAATTAAGTTAACAGAAATTTATTCAGAAAAAGTGGGAATTATTGTTCTATGTAGAGATACAAAAATTTAATACAAAAATCTTATTACAATTAATATTAAAATTTCAAGTTTGTTGAGTATTTTTGGTAAAAAAATATGTTTGTACATGTTTTAGATCACTACTGTTATATAAAATTATATTAATGGTATTGAAGAGTTTAAATAGTATAATTTAATCTTAACCAAAGCCAATGAAAGTATATAATGCAAGTTCAACACCAATGCAAATCAAACTAAATTTTTTTGCTGTTAAGAACCAATTTTTATTTATAAAACAATGCTTTGAAATTGAAATACTATGATTCTTGAAGGGAGGTTCACTTTCATAGTTTCTAGTATCTGTGATATTGGATGTATTTTACTTGTCCGACTTATTTGACAGCTAAGTTTTCCGAATTTTGTCTAACAACTGGGCTGCTGAACAAGTGGGAACCTATTTGACTGACAACCCAGTTGTCCAACAACCCATTTGTTCAACATCTAAATTTTTTACGTAGTTGGCCAACATCGATACCCGCTTTTCCGACATTTATGTCCAATTGTCTGACATTGATGCCTAGTTGTCCGAACCATAATTCCTAGAGATTTGAACCGCTAATCTATTTTCAAAACTTTTTTGAAAGATTTTCTAGACCTGTAATCTTCATTTGTCAAAATGTCAATTTTGTTAAACAATACATGTGCATACTTTACAAATGGCGGGAATTAAAAGTTCTCCAAAAACTTTTCTAACAAACAAAACTGAATGGAAAGTATATCATTTGCCGGGTTGTGAAAAGAAGATATTGAAGAAAAAAAAAAATTAAAATATTGTATCGATACCGCTTTTATTTTTGCTGAGTCAGATTCCTATGAACACAACAGCATCAAGGCGTACCTGGGGTTGTTGTCAGAACTCTAAAAACAATTTTGAAATCTTAATTTTTATAGTTATACTCTGGTACTAGGATAATTCCTACACGGAAAATTGCCATCCTGAAAATTGCCACCTGGATAGTTCCCATCCAGACAATTGCCTCCGCGTACAATTACCACCCAGATAAATTTAGGATATTTTACAATTGGGAATAATATTCGTGCTCCAACTTTTTACACAGCTATTGAAAACATATTTTGTTTAATCTAGTTTAACAATTTTTGTGCGCGCATTTGTGGTTTTAGTTTGTTTACTCATTCAAGCTGATTTGGCACCAAAACAAACGTCCATAAACACTTTAGTTTTGTAATGAAGTAATTCCTATTAAAAGAATTTGCCGTTTCGAACTTGCTTGGCTGTTTCAAGTAGTTTAGGTTTACTGTAAGGGTTTCCACCTAATAACCTTTGGGCTCTTTTGATGATATGCCTTATAAAATGTTAATCAACTTTTCGCATGATTACATGTATTTTTTGTACCTTTCTTAGTAAACATAATTAAGTTTAGAAGATGAATATTTAAAAAATGTCCTTTATTTAAATATTTACAAAACTAGCTATTTTGAATAAAATCAAAATTGGAAAAAAAAGAATATACATATAAAAATTATAAATATATAACTTTTGTGTGCTTATATGTGAATTACGTACTCATGATACCATAGGAATTATAAATGTAGTAGAGGAGATCTCGTAATGTCTAATTTGTGACAAATGCCGTGGAACTTGCAAAAATTGATGAAATAGCAAATTTTTTTTTTGTCCAGCTTGCCCTGTAGATAAATAAGGCTTAACTTCAGAATCACCAGTATTGTCTTGAATAAAAAGTGTCCTTACAGCTGTATCTAGGACAAAAACGGGTTCCATAATGTATAAACGGTACTATAAAACTTATATATTTAATAATATTCTAACAGTTCTAAATAAAAACAGAAATGATGTAACAAAAGGTTAATTTATTCTGAGTTGCAACTTAGTGTTTATTATTTGAGTAGTTTATGGAGTTTACACTAACAGAAAAAGGGAAGCATAAACTTTTAAAGATGGATATTTGTCGGTTTTTAAGAAGAGTTTGGCTAATGTCCTACCATCTTGGGAATGTGAGTTGCGAAGGAAAGGTCACTGTTGGGCTACTGTGAAATTAGATATAAACAAAGATTTTAGAGAACAAAAATTGAACATATATACCCATCGTCTCAGAGCAAATGCGAGTTAACTAAAGTGAAAGTGGGAATAAAAAGGAGAGTCAGCGAAACTTTGGAGACAGCTTGTGAAATTATTTCTCATGAGATTGCAAACATTACAGCTACTATTTCCGTCAACTTGCCTCTGTCAGAAAGTTTACAGAGAAATATACGGTCACAATGTATAACTCAGCATCAACATCTCAGTCCAATCAACCGGCAAGCTTCTCCAGAGTTGCTTGAAGAATACCAAGTTACAGCAACGGGAAACAATTTCTGCTTTATGATAGTGGATTTGGGGATGAAAGCCTACTTTATTTTAATTCTATTTTCTGGGGGTTGAAATTAAAGTATGTTTCTACCATATTTCCTCAAACTAAGGTGAGACGAGAGCTCCGTAGATATGTCTCTTGTTCAACATCTCAAGACCCCTTCCACCCTCCTCCCTTGAAATATAGCAATTTATTATAAGAAATTAAGATGTCAAATAAATTTTCTACAAAAATATTTTCGGACAACTGAACATCAACGTCGGACAACTGGTCGACTTTTTAGAACAAAAAAGCCTAAAAATGGTATTTGGGAATAATTTTCTAAAAATAGGACACATATCTGAAATCAATCTGCTCAAATTGGTTATTGTGTAAAACTTTATTCAAAATAAAACATTTTAAATTAAAATAAATTATTAAATATAAAATGTGATAAACATTTTAATGAAAAATATTTTAAATATTTTTAAAGATAAACCGTGGAGAAATGCCAGATAGTATTACACCAGCATTAAAACAACTGAAAAAATACCATTCCTGAAATTAGTATAACGTTAATTTCTGCTAGTAAAGAAACAAAAGAAAATATTCGCTGGTATGGAATCGAAGATGGGCATCGATGTCGGACAATTACTTTTTGTTTTCAGACAACTGGATATAGATGTCGGAAAACTGGGCAAAAAATTTAGATGTCGAACAAGTGGGTTGTCAGACAACTGGTTTGTCGATCAAATGGGCTCCCATTTATTCGACAGCACAGTTTTCCGTCAAAATTCGGACAACTGGGTTGTCGATCAAGTGAGCTGTCGAATAAGTAGGATGACCCCTGATGTCTCATGTTTCATGTAATATATTTTGAAATAATTTCTTTGACTTCTTTTTATTAAATTTTTTTATGTTATCAAAGATTAATAGAATAAGCAGTAAGTCTGATATCAAAAAACTTCATGGTTTGATTCCTCGCCTCTATCTTCTAAATTGTTTTGTTCAAACCACAAATACAAAGCAAGATTTATCGTAGCAGATCAATTACAACTTTAGCTTTAAGCCAAGTTTTGTTATTTATTTATTAAGAACAGGAATTTATAAAAAGAAATAAAAAGTTGAAATACATGAGAATTCTCTCCTTACTGTAGAGAATAAGTTTTGGTACTTGTCGATTATTCCAAGATTATTCATTAGTAGCAGTAGCAGTAGTAGAAGGCAGCAACGATATTTCGAGTTATAAAAATCTCTCTTTTTGATTAGATTAATCAGGGTATTGGCAGTTTTGTTACAAATCATAAAAATTAATAGACAGTAATTAAATATTAAGAGAAAAAATTTCCTGGCTCATGCTGTTACGTATTTCTATTTACATAGTATATTTTCACATTGATTTTCTGCATTGCTCACGTGCCTTGTATTATCTTTTTCGTTTTTATTAACCGAATATTTAAAAAAAAATTAAAAGCTACCTCGAGAATCTCAACAGTGCCTAAGTTTTTTAAACTTTACTATATACTTATATTTTTATATTTGAGTTACTTCTGTCACTGGTTATAATTAGTTTCAAAAGAATTTTTGAGTTTTGTTTCCTGAGGATCTCCACTGTCGTTGTAACTGTGAATCACCTTGAGAGATAGCATTGTTTGCAAAAACCAACCTTCCTGCTTTATCGACGCGTTATTTCATTTTTTATGGATTAAATGAAGGTGGACTTTACTATGTAATTTGTATTCTGATCGGTTTATTAAGCCTCATTAATTGGTTTTCATTGTGCAGGATTCATTGACTGAAGCTGACGTTATGCAAATACTACCACCAAAACACGTTACTATGGAAATAATTGTTATAACTAAATTGCTTAGTGAACGTGACACAAGTGGACTTGCTGATTCAAGATCTCAGTACCTGTATGACCCAATATCTAAACCTGCTCGTGAGAGGTATTTTTCATTTGGTTTAAAATTATAAATGATTGCTCTCTAACAGATTCAATACGTTTATCGAGGTTTCATATGATGTTAACAATGTAATTTCTAATAATTTTACACGCTTTTCCAATGGGTGCAGATTTTATCCGATAATGACAATTTTTGGCCAAAAAATTCTTTACCGATTCTATTGAAATCAGACATTAAATTAGATTAAAGTTATTTCTAATAATTTTCTACATATTTTCAATGGTTTGTTTCTCAAAGTATTTATTTGTAATAAAAAAATAAAAAAGTGTGTATTATCTCTAAATAGCATTATCATTTTAGATTCATTGGCGCATTGCGTGAAACAGCTGCTGTCATTACTGTACGGAACCGAAAAAGACGAATCCATTATGATTATTTGAATCCTGCAAGTACGCGTTCGCAAATAACCTCATGATAAAATAGATTTTTTGTGCACTGTTATGAAATCTCTTGCGTGATCGTCGAAAAGATAATATCGTAGTTTCTATTTTTTTACTTATAAGAGACAAGTGAAATCTATTTGGGTTTTTTAAGAATCTTTACTATGTTATCATGACTGAAAACTTTTGCCAGAAATCCTAAGATATCGTGTCAGCGATAAAAGCTGTGCTTGCTACTATCAAAGTGTTATAGGGATATTACGTTTGCGATCAAATTGATTCAGTGATTTCGCGTGTGATCGATCATGTATGATTATTACAAGCCGCAATAAAAACGTCGCATGAGTATTGCGTCTTTCAATAAAAATTTGCACTAAACCACAAGTGTTCACACTGTGGATAAACCTTTTTTTTTATATAAGCAACTCTATTACCTCAGTGTAATGCTGTAATTTGTCTAAAAAATTAAACAGCTAACAAGATGAAGGTTCACAGTAGTAAGCAACCGATGGTTACTTTCTAAGAGTTTTAACAAACCGCTTATAATCAGATAACCTTTTAAAATCCTTTTAAATTGGGATAAAATTAAACTTTATACTGGAAGATGGGCTGGAAATTATTTTCATTCAAGTTATGAAGAAGTTGCTTATACTTTTATTCATCGTTTATTTCTTTAAAAAAGTCATCGCAGGTAAAAATCTTTTTCAGATTAGCAAGATGTCTAAAGCAATTTCAGGCTTATCCCAAAAATAGAGTTGCTTATAAAAAAAAACATGTTTAACTATATCAATCTTGGTATTATCTGATAATTATAATAAAGATTGATTTTAGTTTTTCATGGGAAAAATGTAAAAAAGTTGTTTGGAATAATAGATTTTTAGATTTCAATTTCTTTTCTTTGCTTCTTCGAAATATTGTATGCTTTCTTTTCACTCAACAAAAAAAGACTTAATGTAATTCGTGTATTTCATTTGACAGATACTTCGGGTGTTCCAAAGTTTTACTGGTCATAAAATCAAAATAAAAAATTTTCAATATACATGTGCACAAAAAGCTTTTTTTTCAAATGCTTCTGATCTATATTATGTGTTTGCAATTTCAGAAAAAATAAAATCATTTAAATAAAATATAAAACTGGGAAGATGTAGGCCTAGAATCTATACTCTCATTAACGGTTCGAATTAACTGGTGTCAAACCCCTACCTTCCCCTGTTTGGCTAAGGTTTTGGGCTATTGCGATTCTATATGAGATAAGGTTTTGAAATAAATTATAAATTTCTGAATCGTTCTAACAGATTTTTGTTAGGATCCCAAGTGGATCCTAGCAAAATTTATTTTTATTAAATTCAACTTTAAGACGATCAATAAAATCAGTCAACCGTAGGGCCATTCATACTCTACATATTACAATAGCTTAGTAAGAAGATTGTACTTCGATTGAATTCGGCAACCTTATCTTTGCAAAAAAAAAGTAACTAACAACCATTTTAAGTTAAAATATTTTAAAATTATTGATAAGCAATAGGATTATTCTATTTATTTGTGCCTGACAATGAAGTAATTTCACTTTCATCAACTAAAACAACATTGATCAATAAAAGCAAACATCTGATAAATAAAAAAGGTGAGAGTTTTTAACGTGTGATTGAATTTATAAACAATTCTTTTATGTGATATGTTTAACTATGGAATTAAGTTGGTGCAATTAGGAAAATCTTCATTCAGTGCCGCATATTTTGTCGATATTCTGAAAAAGTTTAGAGTTTTCATCAAAGTTAATATCCCATGGAGTCAGAGAGGCGTGTCTCTAAACCCATCTTCACAATCCAATTTTTGTTTAAAACAAGGTAATAAGTTTGTTTTTGATCATCTTCAAATTGCTAATA
>JAUZNK010060675.1:0-14941 GCA_035046665.1 Euphysa ruthae
AAAACAAATAAGAAACAAGTAATAATGCATGAAAAAGAGGCAACTCGCATAAGTTCTCTGGCATTATCAGCAAGTACAATAATTTAGTTTATTTGTATGGATTATTAAAGTTTTAATTATTATTTTGATTAAAATAATTAAATTGAAAATTTATCAAAAATATTTAATGTTGGTAAAATATTCTTAAATTTTTTCTTAAAAACGAGAAGTGAGATATTGTCTATGTTGCATATATTTGAGAAAATTATTTTAGTTTACCATTTGATCTTTTGTTATAGTTTGAATAAGATTTTGCTTTATAAATAGTTTCAAAAACATGAGGAACTGCTTTGCTTTTACATTTAAAAGTAAAACACAGAACTTGGAATATATTAATCTCATAAATGTTAAATGCTATAATAAAATAGTGGCTTGGTGTGCTGGATTTATTTTGAAAATAAATAACGGGCATGGAATGTTTCTGTGTTCTAAAGAGATTGGTTATTTTTGTGTTTGCTGCCCCAAACTATATTAGCATAGCTCAAATAGCAATGTAAGACGGCAAAGTAAAGTTTTTTTAATAACTTTTTGCTTAGCATATGTCTAGATATGTATAAAATGCCAATACACATAGCAATTTTTAAAATAACATGTCAATATTGTTTTCCCATGAAAGATTTTTTTTTTCAAAGAGTTTGGTGACTATTTTCTTTTCAGTTCATAGTTGTCCATAAACAGAGAAGGAGAATTTTGAAAAATTTTAATTTTTTTCTATTTTTAATAGAAAATAATGTAGCTATTTTTAGTTAAATTTTAAGACTTTTGTTCAATGACTTGAAGGCATCATTTAATTTTTTTTCCAAGGTGAAAATATTGGAGTTGACAGCAAACAAGTCTATGAATAATTTAAAAGGAACCTTACGTTAATCATTTATGTATAAAAGAAGAGGACCTAAAATTTATAATTGTAGACGCCACACATTGAGGTTCTTGGATGCTCTTCCGTTGATAAAAATACATTGTTTTCTTTGGTTTAAGTAACTTTCAAACCATCTATAGTAAGAATCAGAAATTCCATGTAATCCTATTTTTTTTAGAATTATATAGTGATTTACCTTGTCAAAGGCTTTAGATAAGTCAATAAAGACACCAATAGAAAATTTACCATGAGAACATGCTCTATTGAGCTGTTGGCTTGAAAACCAAATTGCATTATTAAATTTCTCAGATTAAGTTATTTTTAGTGAGAAAACTGTGTACCATTATAAATAATTTTTTCTATAATTTTTGAGAAAAAACGTTAGGATATAGTTCCCTAAATTTGTTACATCTCCCGATTTGAAAATTGGTGCAACCTTAGTATGCTTTAATAATCATGGAAAATTTCTTTATCCACAGATGACTTGAAGACTTTGAAAAGATGATAGTTAATTTCTTTGTACGCATTCATTATTATATTAACATTAACATCATCAACTCCTTTTTGTTTCGTTTTACTGATTTAAAAGTTGAGGAAAATTCCTTTAGTGTAAGCGTATTGAATTCTAAAAATTTAAATCGGTTTTAGATAGAAAATTTGAAAGTTTATTTGTAATTTTAGGATTTTTTCTGGCTAGTTTAGGACCATTAGTTGTAAAAATTTATTAAATCTATTTTTTCATTTTGTTTTTGTCTGTTATTAATCCATTATTTGTTTTGAGAGTTTTTGGAAACACCTTCTTATTAATTTCAGTTTTGGCTGTAATTTCCTTTATTACTTGCCACTCTTTTTTAGATATATTTTTTTGTTCAAATAGAAGAGAAATAATAGTTGTTTTTGAAATTGATTTAAGATTTTCAAAAAGATTTTTATGTCTTTCTTTACTTTCGGGAGTTTTTTGTTTTATAAATTTAATTTTTTTTTTAGTTTTGATGACTTTTTCTTCTCTCTTCATCCAAGGTGCAATTAAATCTTTTATTTTAAGGGAATTTCTGTAACAGGAGATTTTCTGTCATATAATTCAAAAAAAAAAAAATGTTGACAAGGTGGTTTTGTATTTTTTGTTAAGATCATTGACAATATTAAGATTAAGCCTCGAAGTTGGTTGCCAAATTTTGATTTATCGTGTTTGATTATGAAGATTTTTAATTCGGAAGACAGTGGCTTAATTTAAAGCTCTCATTTGTGGTAAGGCAACAATCCATAGCAAAAACTTTTTTATTGCTCTCGAGTAGATTTGAGCCCATGAAATTTTTCATTACAATGCAATATTATTGGAAAATGTGCTACCGCTAATCCACACTGCCTTATAAATCATTTTTAAAAGATTTTTTTTGTATTTCATTGAAGATTCTCTTATTAAAAGTGATTTTAATGCTGTTACAATACTTTTTTATAGTTTTACATTTGCAAAAAAGGGAAACAATCAAGTGTGTCTTATTTTATTATGCCTTTTTTCGAAGATGTGTTAAAAATATAGCTTGTAAATATATTACCAATTCATAAGACCGAATTTGTTGTAACCCTAATTGGTTTATTTATCAATAGAATAACACCATGTTTAAACTTAATTTCATACAAAGTTTTGACCCTTTCATTTTCAATATAATTTAGACAATTTATATTAAAATAGTGATAAATTAATCTTTTATAGTGCTTTTAATAGTTTCTTTACGTCAGAAATTTAAAAAGGGAGGAAAACAGTTACTCTTGGTGGAGAAAAGTGTATCATAAATGCAATGCATTTATGATACACTTCTTACTAGTCATACAAAATACTTCTTGAAGAGTTTCCATTCCCCAAATTTTCTTCACTGAAAAAGTTAAATCAAGGAAATATTGGTGCTATGCATGCATTGAAGTTTTGAAAAAATGAACGGAAAATTTCGAAAGAGATCATATTGCTATTTGATGACATGTATTTACAAAAATGTGAAGAGTTTGCAGAAAGTTGGCAGAAATTTAATTGATTTTATATAGTTATAGATGATAATAAATAGCTTTAGAATAATAATAATTTTAAAAATAATAATATATAATTAATAATCGTAATAATTATTTGTTGTAATTTTTCATGGTTGTTGAACCAGAAACCAAAATTTAGGCAACGTGTAAGACAAAATTATAAATTAAAACGTGGTATTAAAATTCTCAAACTGTTTGGTTTTTCTGTGCTCTCTGTTGTATGCAACAACCACACTAGTAATGCGTCTGCTTTCAACAAATTAGTCAATCAATTTGGTAGTGACAGGGAAAATCTACCTATAAATGTTGAGAATAAAAAAGTTTACTTATATTTTGATACAGTGCATTTAATTAAAAATATTTTAAATAATTGCTTAACAATAAACGATTCCTGTTTCCTTTGTTTAATTTTGACAAATTTAGTGACAATATTCCAGTGAAAAGCATTAAAGTTTGATGGAAGTTATCACTTGATACTTTTGAAAAAGATGCTTTACTGGAGGATTATCTTTGAAAAGCTTTAAAGTTAACATCAAAAGTTCTTCATCCAGGAAGCTGTAAACAAGATGTTACTGCTCTTGCATGTTTTGATGAGACAACAATCTCCGCTATTCTCCCATATTTTTCAAACCAATCAAGTGCACCATCTTTTTTGAATCTTGTTCAAATATGATAGGTCATTTCAAATGCTAAAAGCGGGAAAAACTCAATTTCTTAAGTAACGCTGCAAAATCTGGTGACTACGAACCAGAGTTTCTTTGAACCTTAGCAGATTGGGTCGACTTGTGGAATCAGCAAAGAGTTAGTATTTGTGAAAAATTCATTCTTTCTAAAAAAAACTAGTGATTCATTATCTTCCATTTTGAAACCTCACGCTTCCCTGATTGACGATTTGTTAATTGAAGGATACCAGTTTGCTTTAACATCACATATACAAAGTGACTGACTTTGAAAGATGTTTAGTTGATATAGACATATGAGTGTTGGTAGATTTTTAGTTGGATTAAAAGATGTGAACTGTTTTGAACGAATGATGAAAATTAAAAATCTGCTCAAAGAAGATGTTGATTTATAGCTTTTCCATAATAATTTTCAAAATCCTGATGTAGAAAGAGATGAGTTGAAGATTCTTTTATCAAGTACCAAACTTTTATTTGAAAGCACTGAAAATCTCCAGAAGTCAAGACTGATTTTTCTGGATATATTGCCAAAAAATGGCATGAATAGATAATCAAAACTGCTATGATAATATAAGTGACAAGGAAGCTACTGACATTAATTTTTAAGTATTTAAAAATTATATCTTGAGGCTGTTTAACATTTCCATGTTTTGTTTTGCTAGATTTAAGTTTTCCTGGAATCAAAAAATCTAAACTACCATCACGGAAAGCTGCAGAACTTATTTTATGCAACACATTAAGCCTGTATTTCTCTGTGATGTTCATGAACCAGAAAATCGTTCGATTAACCAAATTATCACAAATAACTTATTTAATAACAAAAGAAAAATATGCACAGACTCTTTAGTCTCAGACAACGAAGCTAGTTTTAAAATAAAGAATGAGAAAGGTGTCTTAAAACATCAAATATTGCTACAAACTAAAATTATATAGATAATATTTTATGAAATTATTTTGTTTTAGTTTATATAAAATTACGTTTAAAAAAGGTTTTTTTTTTTAAAAAACTTGGACTACTTCTATTCCCCAGCAAAAGTTAAACCTTTACTCTTCTATCAGTTCTGTCTAGAAATAAGATTGAAGCCATCATTTGTAAATTCTTAAATGATTAGGTCCTGCGTGTTTTCCTCAAATCTAATAGTTTTTAGATCTCATCAGTCATTAAAAGGCTTGAACTAAAATTATATTGAAATGAAATTTTGAAATTCACAAAAAAAAAAAAAAAAAGAAAAAAATCTTTTTTTAACCATATAAACAACTTCTTGATATTTTTTCATAATTTTAAATTAATATATTTTATTTTTGTCAATTTCATCAAATAAAGTGTTTTAATTTTTAAAAAATAACTTTTTCATATTGGCTCCTACAGGAAAATCTATACGCTTAGAAATAATTTTGTTTATAAGTCGTTTTTCAGAAAATTTCTTTACATTCTTAAATTGGAAATCCTATTCTGGGCTTTTTTAAATTACCACCTCAATTTGTTTTTTAAACTTTGTTTATCTGGTGAATATTCTGTACTTCACTATTTTTCATAATTCACACAGCAAGTCATTGGAACTCTTTGGCTGAAGTATTTTTAAATTAATATGTAAGTAAGTAAAGTTAGTAATAATTTATTTACTAGATACAATCATTTAGATACAAAATCTGTTCAACAAACAACTATAATATGATTAATTACTAGTAGGAGTCACTCAACAGCTGAAAAGCAAAAGGAGTGACACGTTAAAATACAAAAAGTTTTATTCACAATAAGAAACAGCCAATCCAAAGCTAATCCAGACATCACTTTAAGCAAAGGTAGCAAAATTGAAATGAAATTTACTGAAACAAGTATTACTAAATCTGGTAAGGTTTTTAGATAAAATTACACAATATAATTATAAAATATGTTCTTTAACAAATGAGAGAACTGAAAATGGCTAAGATGAAGTATGGTATTGAGATAATCTCTGTTTCCATATAGCTTGTTGAAAAAAACACGATAGTGCCCACTGACCTGTTCCATTCAGTCACTGATACTTAATTGAATACTTACCGTAACAAATGCTGTGAAACCTCAGTTTACTTGTTCACAGCATTACCGTTTGGATAGTTATGAATGTTGCAAGTTTCAATAAAAAAGTTTGGAGAAGGGCCTGAAAAGTTGTTTTGTAAATGGTCAAAAACAAACATGAATTTAGCAACCTTAACTAGAAAAGCAAGAGGAAGTAATTTTAAGTAAAATCTTCAGAAACATTAGATCTGGATGGAAGAAATTTTATTATTCTAAGAGAACGACTTTGAATAGCGATCAATTTATTGACGAGACTTTTTTGCTGACCCCAAATTTGACAACAATAACTTAAATGAGAATATAATGAAAAATATAAAGAGTACGTAGTCTCTTTATCAATATAATGACAAACTTTGCACAGTATACTGTTAGATTGACTAAGTTTTTTGCACAGTTCTTCTACATGGAACTTCCAACTTAAGCTTTTGTCAATTAAACAACCAAGGTATTTAATACACGGCAAAGGAGTCAATCGTTTACCATTAAGTTTAATTTTTATTTTAAAGTTAGAATATTTAAATATATATATTTAAATATATAATATTTAAATAAGTTCAGCTTTATTTTCATTTAATGATATTAAGTTTGCATTTAGCTAATCGACTAAGTATTTTAAGTCATAACTAATTTTTTTACTTAGTGTTTTAGTTTATTTATTAATACATAGAATATTATCATCATCAGCAAAGTGATGTACAACTGAATTTTTTATTGAAAAAACTTTTTTTATGTAAACTAAAAATGACAGCGGACCTAGAACCAAACCTTGAAGAACACCACAGCTAACAGTATGACGAGAAGACTCGAAACCATTAAACCAATCGCTAGCAACACCACGAAAACCATAGTGATTTAGTTTCACAACTCAAAGATTATGGTTCAAGGCTTCAAAAGTATTTTTGAGACCAATAAATATTCCGCAAGCATAATGTCCGCTATCAAGAAAAGAACGTCACAAATTTGTTCAGTTGTACTAACTAGAGCATGGTTTGTTGAGTTAATCTAAATCTAAATTAAAAAAATTTAGTTTAAATGTAATATATATTTACATGATATTGATAGTGGTAGTTGTTATATTTAACATGGATAGGCCCACTTGGTGGGTCTTGGAATACTTATAACGTCCATTTGCACCTACGAAATTCACCCAAACAACCAGACCAATTTGAGCTAGCATTGCATTAGGCAATGAGTTTTGCTCGGAAACTCAGAGATTACATGGAAATAAATTTCCGTCAGAGATGGGAGTTGAACTCGTAACCTTTCACTCCATAGATAAACGTCCTACCACAGTGCCAACTCGGCTACATATGCACATTCTCATCATTTTTCATAAAAACCAGAAGTTCTCATCATATTGTTAATATGCAAGAGTCCGCAAGATAAGACGCTAAAACTAGTACATATTCTTTTGCTTGACTGAAGTTTGACTAGTTTTTCATATATCATGTGATAGTTTGAGTAAGATTTATATTGTAAATAGTGAAGGACTACTTTGTTTTTACTTTTGAAAATCAATTGTAAACTTAAGATATATTAATCGCATTACTAATCAAAACATTAATATCATCAAAGAGTAGATTGGTGCAGTTGCATTGATCTTTAAAGTGAATAATGCAGATGGCATGTTTTTGATTCTAAAGAGGCTTCAGTCTAGTTTGAATGGCAACGTAAAAAAGAATGGAAATTTTTTTGATAAATTCTTATTTATGATATGTCTGGAATTGTATTTTTTACAAACAGCCTTAGAAATTTTGTAAATAACAAAAACTAAATGATTTTTTTTTCAATGAATACAAGAAATTTAAATTTTTTTGCTTGCCAATTCACGGTTTCCCATAAGCAGAGTAGGAAAAGTTTATTTTTTATTTTTGGTTATGTTAAGAATAAATTGTTACATTCAATTTTAATGAAATATATAAATAATAAATATGTTGAGCACATTGGAATTACCTACTAATTTTATAATTCAACTTCATGAGAACATGTTCTGTTGAGGAATTCTTTTTCTAAAAAAAATTCTTCTTGATGAGATATTAATACGTACTCTATCATTTATAATTTTTTGTGAGATATTTATGCACTCTATGATACATGAGTTTTTAGTGAGATTTTAAACACTTTCTTGTTCCTAATTTTTTCTATTATCTTAAATCAAATTTTTTTTTGCTTTGTTCCATCATAAAGATTTAAAAGCTGTGGAAAATCCTTCAAGAGTAAACTCCTCAAATTTTAAATCTGTTTTGGATAGATAATCTGAAAATGGCTTCTACATGCCTTTTTTCCTTCCTACCATCATAAATTTTTATTTTATATATATATATATTTTTTAATTTTATATTTCAGTGTTATCTCTAGTATCCTCCTACCCATTATTTCCATTAGGTTGTGTTTTCCATGCGATTGGTCACGATTTTTGCTTCCACATTAATCTTTTTTTTATTCCATTTATTTATTATTTATAGTTCATTTGATTTTATGTATTAATTTATACTTGCATAGAAATGTTTGGAAAAAAATTTCCTAAAAATTCTTTTAAACGTAACTGAACGCAAAACAAATGTTTATTATAAAAAAATTTTACAAGCTAACCAATTTTAACATATAGCTAAATCCTTAGAAAGTTATATAACAGTAAGGGTTTGCTTGAATATTTGAAGAATGTAAAAGCTTTTTAAAATAAGTAGTAAAAAGTGATTTTGTGTAGTTTTTTTAACCTTGGTATTTAATTAGCTGGTAGTTACATGTGATCTTTGATTTTTCTTGCAAGAATATCTCTCTATTTTAAAAATGTCAAACATGTGCTTACCTTTTAAAGCCAAGCAAATGTTATTTTCTGCAAATAACACTTTGTTAATTCTAATTTATTGTTAAGTAATTAATTAGTAATTAGTATTAAATAAATTAATTGATAATTAATAGTACCAGTCTATCTTAAAAAACGTTTGAAACTTTTTCTGTTACAATTCCAATTAAAACCTTAAAAATACAGAATTTTACTAAATAAAAACAAAAGAAGTTCTTAAGAAACAATTTGTTCGTTATTCAAATTTTTTGTTATTTAATTGATAATTTTTCTGCAGTCTTTTTCTCCTCTAACCCAAAATCAAAAGAAGAGTCTAACAAAAACCCTGAACTTTTTGGTTTTCTAATTTTTATCAATACCTATTCAATATCTAGTGTTAATTTGGGTGGTGGTGTTTTAAAACCTAAGGTTTTAAACCGAAATGTTTGGTCGCCATGACAGCGTGCAGTAAGGGGTTTGAGGAATAAGTTATAGTAGTTTAAATCCAGTTTTGATTGAAGTGTTCTATAATTCAACTTCTTTTTCTTTGGGTAAATAAATCTTTAAAAAATTAACTGAGCAAAAATGAGAAAGCATTAAAATTTTTACCTTGCAAGAACTATATTAACTAACTATATGACACATGTGTATAAATACAGCTATAAAGCTTCTTGTAACTTTAGTGAAAAAGGCACATAATTATTGATGTTAAATTTAATATTGAACTCAAAATTAAGCAATTATGGAACAGTTAAAAGGAAGACTGCCATGCTTCTTTCTCTTTCGCTGAAAATTTATACCATGTTATAAGAACTAACATGTTAGTTCTACTATATATACAGCTTATGTTCACAAAAAGAAAAGAAAAAAAGGAATATAACATGAATGAAAACATAAATAAATATAAACATAACAAATTTCTAATGAACTTTTGAAGAAAAAAATGAAGAAAAAGACAGCTGCTTTCCAAAGGTTATTAAAATTATGTCTATAGTTTGCAAATGAGTTAGGGCGCTCAAATTATGTGTGGTTACGTCACTATTATAAGCAAAAAATTTATTTTTAAATTTTAAGCTGTTTTAGATCTGCTAGATATTTTGCTAAATCCAGGCTAAATTCAGAGTAACTATAGTTTATTTATTATAATTATCGTTTTTAAAAATTTTTAGATGTCATAGATTTTTGCTGCAATTATGAATTTTTTTTTTTGTTCATTTGCGAAACATAGATTATGTAGCTGTCTAGCTTCCTTGAAAGTTACAAATTCTCAGTTAAAACACAGAAAAAAATATTTAAGGCATCCAGTTGGAGCCACCCCAGCCTGTATTTGTTCAAAAATGCTAAACAAACTTAAAAACGTAGTAAATAAACTGACTTAAAATTATGCTGAGGAAATTATTTTTAAAATTTATGCTTTTTTTCTCCTGAAATTTCCTGTGATATGAAATTTTCTTCTTATTTGGTAATTTAGCTCTTTTAAATATCATGTCATTGCTGTAGTTTTCATGTGTAATTTTTTTTTTTTTTTTTGAATTCTGAAATTTCTTTGAAATCACATCCAGTAAATTTGTCAATAAAATTTTATTCACTTAAATGTTTTTCTGATATTTTTTTCATTCAAGACTGGTCAGCCTTACTTTTAATTAAATATCCATCGGTTCTAATTTTTTTGTTTCTAGTAAATCGAAGGATGGTAAATCACGCGCTTTGGATAACATCGGACGAGTCTATGTTAGACTTGGAATGTTCGATAAAGCTATCAGCAGGTAATTATATTGCATTAAATTTTTGTTCTGCCCAACTAAATTCAAATATTTTGACTTTTCTGTAGTGGTACACGAAATGAAGATTCACTATATTGCTATAAGGTCATAGGTTTGGCCAGGATCATACTTTTACAATGTGGGTATTGCTGGTTTCGGGTCTAGTTATCTTGATATGATAGTTCTTAATACTTGCAGTTGTAAATATGGCAGTTGCAATTGATCAATAAAACTTGTATGAGTCTCCTTCCAAAAAAGCTGAACCCTCTAAACTCTGATTTGCATAAAGAAGATTTCTATTATATTGTATGAAAACAAAAAAAAAAAAATCTTTAAGATTGTTAATGAATAGCTATCATTTATTGAAGACTTATTATAAATAATGCATATCTTATTGTTTTTGACTTTTAATGAACCCTGAGGTATTGTATGACATGACAGCAACTTGATTTATGATGCTTTTAACAGAAATGCAGAAAACCAGTCAAAAATTAACAAAGATATGGTGACCATTTAAAAACATAACAACAGTTAAAAAAGATAAAACATGTGCAATCGAAAAACTTTTATAATTGATATCCCATCATCATCACTAAAAAGTATTCCAATAGTTGGTTTTGATGTAACAGCTGTGAAATCAGTCTCATTAAGTACTTCAGTGGTGTTTGACGGAGCATTGATGCTTGCAGTCGGTACAGTAGACTTTGTGGTGATTAAAATTGACAGTAGATATTTTTTTTCTCTTTAGGATAGGAACATCTAAAGGAATTTCAGGTTCTTCAGATATCAAAAAGGCACAAGAAAGTTTTTTTATATCCTCTTTCTCAATTGTTTGCAGATTTCTTTCAGGTGTTACATCTATGCTGGATAGCAGATCTGACTTTGATCTTGCTCCAGTATTGAAGTGGCATATGGTATCGCATATGCCAAGCTTCACCTTTCTATGACTGTACATGTCCGGAATATTCCTCTTTTGTGACGGTGTACGATTGGCCAAATGCTTGTTTGCATGCTTGTTTTACAGCACCAAAACAGCCGCTGTCACTTTCACCAACAAAACATGAGTATTTTAGATTATATGATTCAAGTGAGCGCACTGTTTGTTTCCATTGCATCTGATGATACTGTGTGGTTACTAAGGAAATTTGTTTTATGTTTTTCATACCGGATCTGAAAAAGTTCAAGGTTATCATTCTTTTTCTTCTGGAACATCTTGACAGAACAAAATTTTCACAGCGTAGTCGGCGACCTCACCTGTTAAAACACTTATCACAAAAACAATGCTAAAAATTGAAGTATCCCCCTCTTCTTCCAAGATCCATCCAGGGTCACTGCAACATTATGGATACAGGTACCATTTTCAGTAATTCTACATCCTCAGGTTTGTAGCAATCACTTCTGCCTTTCACCAATTGGTTGTATCATCCATCTAGCGCTTGGCTTGTTCCCGTGATTTCACAACCAGCTTTAATTGCAACTTGGAATATGTGTTGCAACTCACTGGCTCTGGATGGTCTAGAACACCACATATCTGTGAAAGTCCTGTCCTCTCAAAACTTTGCGAACCATAAACAGATCTTATGTTTATGTCATACTCAGCAGATTTTCTCTCACTGAATTTTGTTTTATGTTTGAATATGCTACATTCAAACGTTAATGCTTCACATAATCCCTTTATCTTACTAGCATTAGTTTGTAGTTCTAAAATACTTGATTTGTCTTTACAGTGAGAGCATAAAGCTGCTTCAGAAATTGTTTTTAACAGCAGTTGACTGTGCAAAAGTTGGTACCCTGCAGAAGACACATAGATACGTGTATGTGAGCGGGTTTTATCAATATTTATGTGCTTTGAAAGCAAGGAGTTCTTTTTTAGTTTTTCTAAGCTTTTGTTTTTCAGTGTTTTAACTTTATATTCTGCGCAACTTTCTTAGACTATCAGAATTAAGAGTATTTCTTGGTGACCTGGCAGTGATTGATGACGTGGTGGTGATGATGATTGGTGGTACGGTAGCGGCGGTGATAGCTTGTGGAGATTCAGGAGGATGAGTTAAGAACCCATTCTTATTTTTTCATTTTGTATAGGAATGTTTACAGGTTCTTCAAGAGCATTATTTACATTATCTACAGGAACACCATTTATAGTTTTTTATCTCCTTTGAATCCCTTTTTTCCTTTAGATTTCATTCCAAGTCGATTATATTTTTATTGCTCATTATCTATTAATTAATTCTAGACTGAAGTAAATATGAAGGAATCATCTGTTAGTTATTTAAATTGCCTAATGAATATTCATTATACAAAAAAAGACAATGAATTTATGTCTGTTAAGACATAAGAAATGTCCTTTATCTGAGGATTTCCTAAAATTAATCATCTTTGTAACTGTTTTCTCAATCCCTGCCTTAAAATAAAATTCAAAAATTATAATCAAGTAATAAACACCAAAATACTGAAAATAACAAGATTTTTCTTATGAAATTGAATAAACTAAATATACACTGTCAATTTTTAGATTTGTGAATGGTGGAAGCATTTATAATCACCAATAGTTAATATTTTTAATAAGTACAGCGATGTACTGTAGTAAGATAAATTGTATGGAAATCTCTTTTATGCGTGATGAATGCCTGTTAAATCTAAGTGTTTTATTCTTGTTATATTCTATGGTGTCCTTTGTATGTTTGAAAACGATTTTGACTGACAGGTAAAAACATCACAAATTTAAAAGAAAAATACTATGCTGATGTTTACTTTAGATCATTTTCTATCACATAGTTATTAATGTTTCAATTTTCAATTTGTTATTTTTATTTTTATTGAATTCAATTAATTTTTTTTTTTTTTTTCAATTGACTAATTAAATACAATTTGAATATAGTTGGGAAGAGAAAATTCCATACTTAAAATCTTCAATGGAATCTGCGTGGCTGTACCATGAAATTGGGAGGTGCCATTTAGAACTTAAAAATTATGATAAAGGTGTGGAGTGGGGAGTAATGTCATTGGCAGCAGCCCAAGCTTGTGATGATAAAGTGTGGGAATTAAATGCTAATGTACTTGTAGCACAATCTCATTGTAAGTAAAATTTAAAATTTATTAATCTTCAACAATTCTTAAAATTGTTTTAATTTAAATTGGTGTCTCAAATTATTCTGTCTTCTCTTTGAAAAGGAAATAAATTTACTGTAAAAAAAATTTGTATATCCTAAATTTTTGGCTCCTAGATTAGCTAGTTTGCGGCTTAATATTATGCCTGAGCTTTTCATTTTTGGAAAATTTCATAACTACAATACTTTTTCATAATAAAAAAAGACACCAGTATAAAACTTCAACAATTCAAACATCAAGTTTTAATGTTTGAGTAAGTCAGTGAGTTTGTATATTTTTTGATGTTAAAATTTCTGTGAGAATTTTAGGTGATTTTAAAACTGGTGTATAACCAGCTGTTTTAAAAATAAGATCTTTTTTTTAAGTGTGTGCTAAGTTTCAGAATCTATGGAAGTGAAATATAGTTTATCTATCTGGCGAGCGCTGTTGTTGTTTGTAGTGATGTTGTAGCTTTGCTTTCTTTTGGTTATCCTATTATTTATTTCATTTAAATCTTTTCTTATGTATCCGTTTTCAACAAATACGTTTACTAGAAATGTTAATTCTTCTTGTAAAAACTCTGTACTGCATAAGGTATAAGCTCGATGTACAAATCCTTTAAAAAGACCTATCTTTATTTTGGGATCAAGACACGAGTTTTGTTTTATTTGTACATTTGTAATCGCATTTTTTTCGGAAGATTTTAAATTTATAAGAATCTGACTTATCGTTAGTAATAGATAAGTCAAGAAAGTTAGTGTTTTTTGAATCATCTTCTTTTTTGACTGTATATGCTCTATTTTTGTGCTTATTATTTAGTATTAGAAGAAAACCATCGGCATCTAGTTGATTATCAAAACGAGAGTGGCTGTCAACAACATATCTTTTAAAAGACTTAACATTATTAGGTGGATTGAACTGCTTCGAGTAACTTTTTTTCTTCGTAAGTTAAAAAAACTTTCTGCCATGGCAAACATTAAGTCAAGACCGATAGAACCAGAATTTTCAAGGAGATGGATATTTTTATCATATCAGAAGTAACAATTAGATAAACATAGTTCTTGATTTGGACTGAAAATTCGTTTTTTAATCGTGCAAACTAAATGTCAATTTATTCAATAACTGGGATAGATGGGTATAGATTTTTTTTATCTTTTTTAAGTTTCTTAATGTAACTTTCGAAGTAATTAGGCATATGATCGTAATCGATAATTGTAGATTTTCCTAATTGTTCCTCATTTTTTTTAATCGATTTCATTGATTTGAACTAATCCGGATTATTCATCTTATGGGTATATAGAAACGTCGTCATTGGATTTAAGTTCTTTTAATGCTTGCTGTTGTTATCTATCAAGATTGGTTGGAATTCGTTTGTGTAATTTTAGTGCACGTAATAAATTTTGTCATAATTTTATGGCGTCGGTGTCCTTATTAGAATATTTGAGTTTTAGTTCAGCAGTTTCTGTGGTTGTTATGATATTGATATATGGAATGTTTTTAGGTATAGACGCAAATATAGGACCAAGATCAAGTAATCTTTTGTGGTGATTTGGTATTTTATCGTTACCTACATTAAGTGTTACCCCTTTCATGTGGTTTATTTTAATTTTTCAATTTTTTTTGTATTTTTTTTTATATACATAT
>JAUZNK010060686.1:0-14941 GCA_035046665.1 Euphysa ruthae
ATATCATCAAAAATTATATTTTTTAACATCATAAGTCAGAATTAGAAAATCTTTTGAGAAAAAAGAACTTGATACCATGATATCTGAACCTTGAAATTTTTTAGCAGGTGGCCATAAATGTCAAAACAAAATTCAAAAGTTTTAGGCTAAAAATAATAATAAAAAAAAATAACCTTAGCGCACATAATGCCAAAGTGAAAAACTTTCATTTTTTCCTACTTAACTTAGAACAAAATTTAAGAAAAAAGCATGGATTTTTTTTCAGTGATAACTCAGATGAACATAGAGGAAAAGATGACCTTAGAGGATCTTCCCCATGCATATTTAAATATTATCATAAGAGAAAATAAGCACTGCCAGTCAACCTAAAAAAGACTTATAAAAGAGCTACCATATTAAATTTAATTAAATTAAATTTTTTCCAGTATTACGTCAATATCAAAATGAACACATTTTAGTGCAGTATCAATAAAAAAAAGATGCTGGAAAATCATCTTTTTGTGCTTATGGTTTCATGAAAGAAATAATAAAAGAACATGAACAATGAGTGGGAAAACAAGCAAACAGACATATACTTAGCAAGAAAGTATCTATAACAGAATCAAATAGAAAACCATGACTTCATTGTTACCTTTTCTTTTAAACATCATAAATGCAATATTAACAGATTTAAAATTGGAAATTTGAAAAAAACATGGAGCTTCAGTCAAAATTAAATATGATTAAAAATACCAGAAAGTATATTTTAAAAAATTGTAAAGTTACATAACATAGAGACAAATAAATTAAGATCTAAGAATAATTTTAGCACAGACTAGGTAAAAAGTTCTTACAAAAGATACATTTTAAGCACCAAAAAGAAATCTCACTAACCTTTCTTCTAACCTTTGTAATTCCTTACCAGCTTTTGTCTATAATAAATAAGATAAACTGATAAACTGATTTTTCAATAAAAACTTTTAATACCTATTATTAAAAGCAAATATCAAAACATTTATCAGATAACATTATGTTTTACTTTCAAGGCTTATGGCACAAGGCATGAACTTTAATATACATATGACTGATTGTTAATAGATATAAATACAACTAATGCTGACCTTGAATTATTGTTTTGTAAATTAATGCTAAATCACTGAAGTAAGAGTGATTATGTGAAATGTTAATAGAAATAAATATTTTAACTAACGTTGGACCTGATTAATTTTCAACTCATATTTTTAAATCAAAAATGCTTAGTTTTGAAGATTGGTGCATACTATCAAGTATGCAAATTAAATTATAATCAATATAATTGGCTAAACTAATTGCAAATAACTAGCTACTCCCAAAAACTATTAACATGTACAGCATTGACAGATTTTTGATGAAACAGAGTTTATTTTCCCTTGTGGTTTCTTGCCAGGAAGGACATTCAAACAGTAAAATCAGCTTGGTCCAATAATAATCATTCACAAAGTTTGTCTCAGGATTCTCTATTCATAGGGTCTTGCTGAACAGATCTGTTGTTATGGTTGCTCAAATGATGCAATGTTCATCAGAATATTTTTTTTCATATGCACCGAAAATCCATTCACATGTATCAAAATTTTCATTCATATGCATCTAAATTCCACCCATATTTATTTAAATTCCAAAATCAAACGATTGGAAATCATTTGCTAAAAAAATTGTGTATTACTAGCCCTTTTCTATTAGAGGTAAATTTTGGTATTAAAATCTTTAAGATAAAAATATTCCATATAACTGATGATTTTACTGATGTTGATTTTATTAATTCCAAGTTTTTCAAAAAAAAGTCATTAATTAAAACAAAGGACCATCATCTGCATACCGGATATTTACTTTGGGCCAATCAATAAGTATGAACGCTCTAAAACCATTAATTTTGGATCACCATCTCTATCAACATATTTTTATGTCATGGTTCTCCAAAATAAGAAAATTAATTTTGCTGTCAAAATAAATATTTGAGCCACATATTAATAGATAAAAAGATTATTTTTATAAATTTTCTAATAATATTAATAATGGCATAATTATCATTAAAATGATAATAAAAAACCAAAAAAAAAAGAAATATAAAACTACAAGCTTAAAATTTAACTGTAAAATCTCAATCATTATATGCACTTTAAGCAAGATCTACCAATTTTTTTCTGCAATATTTTAATTTTAAAATCAAAACAAATAAAAGTTAGACAAACATGAAGAAAATTGGATATAAATAAATATAAATACAGCATAGATGTAATTATAAACTAGATGAATATGGATGAAATATAGATGGAAATGAATGAAATATAAATAAATATGAATCAGTTTTCAATGTACATGAACAAATAATTTTTCAATAAACTGAGCAGCCGTATGTTGTTTGCCACATTTTCACAGGTTATGAAAAGTATTCTTTTTATAATACAAGTTTGACCATATATTTCCTTTCGGTATGTTACATAATCTTTTTCAGGAGGATCGTTATGCCAAAAGTAAAATAGATCTTTGCCATTAATTTATAATTTGTAATGTCTTTTATATTAAAGTAATGAGTTTGTGATCTTCTCCAAATCGAAATGTTTCCAAAATCTCTATATATGTGACAAGCTTTTGAACAGTTAAGATAATTTGATTTAGATATGGCAAAAAACAACAAAACTGAAAAAACAATAAAACCCTGAAAATTTGTGAGGCCCTATATCTTAAAAGAGAAAATCCCTCTTTAAACAAACAAATGTTTTATTATCAATTATCTCTTGATGTTCAAGTTTAAGTAATCACTCTATTTTTAAATTTATTTAGCAGCTTGGTATTTCACACTAAAATTGAAAATTGACATGCACAAATTATCAATTTAATATAAAGGTCTGGATGAAATTAAAAAGCTAGTTTTAAAGTTTACCTTGATTCTGGAAATACTTCAAAAAAAATTTTTTTCATTGCAAAAAAAACAAATGCTATTCTATTATATTGGTATGTTGGATAGCAAGAGTCAAGCAACACCAATAAAGATTACAGCCTATGGGATTTTCCTTGACAGACCTTCAGCTTTTTGCTGTGTGGATAGGCTGTTTCCTATACAAATACAAATAAACAATGCAAACAATATAAAGTGCATTAAAATGATTTGTATAGAAAACAAAATCACAAAGCAACAGGTCTAAACTTTCATATACTTTTACTCTATGCTGAGGAAATTTTTAACAACAACTTTTATCTGCAAATGCTGGATAGCAACGTTTTCACTGAAAGCGAAATTTTTAAAAAAAAGAAAGTTTTATCCCTCAATGAATTTTTGAAATTAACTTCACATAAGAAACCAGAAAATTTAACTCAATCTTTGATTTTCAGAACACAATCATTGGGTCTCTTTTGGGGTTAAAACAAATCAAACTATCCATCAACTTATCCATCAGTTCAACTAGTAAATAATAACAAGGCAACAACAATGTCTCGTGTATTGATAGAAACTCTCATGGTATTAAACATTTAGAAGCAGTTTTTATAGAACACTTCATACAGAGGTCTGGATGCAGCAAATCGATCCTCCAGCCATTTCAACGCTCTTTCTTTGGGTTTATCAAAAGTAATGCATGAAAGGAGAAACTAAATTTGCTGTTGAGACATGGTAGCACTAAAAAGGTGGTCCTGATTCAGCAGAAAACAATATGTCTAAAAGATGGTGGTTCATCCCATAAATTCCTCTCATAAAAACTAGACTGGTCAATGTTTTTAGCTCTTCTATATTAGTTTCTTTAAGCCAAGTATATTTTGAACTTTCAAAATTATTTTCTCTGCACAATTGAAGAGTTTTTAATCTTTTTTCTATGCGTTTGTTAGTTTTGGTAAGAATAAGCTCAAAAATGTTGTTATCAAAGAACAAGTCACACATTTCTCAAGCAGAACTTACATTTTTAGCTACACCTGTTACAACACTTACACGACCTCAAATGACTCGGGATTAATTAATGCCCTTCTGTTGCTGGGAATTCATGCTATTTACGGTGTATCTTTATTTTTTTGAGACAGGCGTTTCTCACTATCCATTACTATTAACAAAATTTATTGGATCATAATTGTTTTCGTCTAACGCAAAACTAATTGATTTTACGTTGCAATTTCGAGCAAGCAATTTTCTGTGAAGTTGACAGAGATTTTCACAATCCCAAACACCATCTGTCTCTCCATTATCTGAATATTGAGTATCATTGAGACTATTGATTGGTTCAATCTCAAACTGATCAGAAGGTGGAAGTTTTTCTTCCTCTTCCATGAATCACAATTGGTTTTTGACCTTTTGCTTTAGAAAATGTTCAATTTTGTCATAAATATATTCATTCCACGCATTACATTTCTAGCACTTGGTTCTATTATAAACCATAAAATAATTCTCAAGGCTTTTGTTCATAATATTATGATTACATCAAACTAAGACATATTTTGAATTATACGCCCAATTTCAAGTCGAAGAAAAATAGGATTGTTAAAAGAATGTAAACAAATTATTTCAAATCCAGAAAAAGCTACCTAATCCAGAAAAAACCTTTTTTAGAAAGCAGCATTCTAAAAGGCCCGTAAATCAACTCAACCAGATGATAACTCTCTTAAAATACAATCCACAGAACAAAATCCCTAAAAAATTTAAATATTTCCTAGATAAAAATAATCAACTTATTTTTAAGTTTCGTTTCAGACTGTTGTAAATAACAAAAAATAATACCTGTTCTGTTTTACGATCCCAATTTATTTCTTGAATTCTTCGCCTATAAAATATTTTACTATGATTGAATATTTTTCTCTATTTATAAATTTGACCTGTCATTACTAACTACATCACATTAATACATGACAATGTACAACTGCTTTACCCTCCTTCACCCTACCACATGTTTTTAAAAGATTAACATGGAAAATACCTTAGTATCTAAGTCAAAATATTACTATAAAAATAATGATATTTGTGATTTTACATGGTGAAAAAGTGAAATATACCACTATGGTAGCAATGTCATTGCATGAAAAGTTATATAAAAAGGATAATATACTTGGACGGCCAATAAAAGGTTAATTGCTGTGAAATTCTGGGCTTAAATGATAATTTTTAGTACAACATTATGGGATAAACAATTTCTTCAAAGCCAAAAAAAGCAATTAATTCTAAAAAAAATTCATAAAAACCGTCTAAAATTAAACAAGTTCAATTCTAACCTATAGTGCAAAAGCGATACCGTTACAAATTAAATCAATCAAAACTGAAATTTTAAACATTCCTCATTTACATAACTTTTGAAAATCTGTTCTGTAGAATATATATAAATGATAAGTTATTCTCAGTATTGATAAAAAGTAAAGATGTTTACTTGATTTCAGAGTGCTTTTGTTGTTGAACTTGGAACATATGCTGTAGCAACTCACAATGATTTCTCCAGGAGTTTGCACCATATTGTGACAGCAGTTCAAGATTTGCAACCCTGTAGATTATAAACTATTTCTTAAGGTCAAAAAACACCCAAGGAAAAACAGAAAAA
This sequence comes from Euphysa ruthae, assembly GCA_035046665.1. Lineage (NCBI taxonomy): Eukaryota > Metazoa > Cnidaria > Hydrozoa > Anthoathecata > Corymorphidae > Euphysa > Euphysa ruthae. The sequence continues at coordinate 5,526 of JAUZNK010060686.1, forward strand.
TATATACAAATTTTCAAATCCGTCTTCTCCAAACTTTTTTAAATTTTTGTGTTACATTTACCTTTTAAGGTATAAGGCCTGACTTTACTTTATCAAACTGACCCGATAACATCGAGTTTTGACAATTTTTGAGAATTCCTGTGCCCAGCCTGAAATTTTTATTCCTTATTCAAAAATGACAGGTTCCAAATTTAAAGAAACACGATTTACAGTTCACAGTTGTAAAAATTTCTGCCTGAGCCCACTACATTCTTTTTCAAATAATAATAAAAAAACTATTCAAAATTATTAACAAATTAAACAGAGGATTTTTACAGAGATTATCCACATCTAAAATTATCCAAAATCAAAGCTCACAATAAAAATTAAGAGGCATCACAGCAAAAAACGAAATGTATTTTTTTTTCTTTTTGATAATATATACAATTCATAACCTAAAAACAAAAATTTTCTCGTCTCGTGACTTCATGTCCTTTTTAAAAAATTTTTAAATATGCAATAAATGATTATGGATAAAAATTCTGGAGAGACAGATAGACAAACGCGAGTGAATTCAAAGGACTCTTTTGGGTTAGCAAGATGTTCAAAATTATCCAATGCCATCTATAAAATGATGTCCAAAGTATTATGTTGTCCATCCTAAAATTAAACACTATAAAGAAATTCACAGCCTACCTTCTAGAATCAATTAAATCATTCAATAAAAATTATTCACTCTACTTAAGAATAAAATGATGAAAATTTCATAAATTTATAAAAAAAAAAAAAGCTACTTCCCTGCCTAAATGGCTTACACCACTTGCTTTTGGGACAACTCCTCCCCTTCCTCTCCCGCCCTCATCAATTCCTAAAAGTCAACTTTCAAATGTTAAAATAATCACAATTAAGTTATAAACAATCTAAAAAGAAAACTACTCCACAGCTAAAAACCACATTGCCCAGTCAAACTCATTTTGGATAAAAGTAGTTGGAAAATTGCATTAAAATTATACTTTTAAAAATTATTAATTATTAAATATAAACCAATATTAAAAGTATCTTTTAACCTTCCGCCTTGATTGGAATTATAAAAAATTCAATTACCTTTCTCCTTGATGCTCTAACTGTGCCATTGAATTTTTAAGAGATTCTGTCCAAGCAGAAAGATCTGACTTTTGATTTGCTGCAGGTGGTGGTAATTCATATCTAAATAAAAGAAGAGAATATTTTTCTGTAAAACTCCTAGTTTCATTAAATAAACTAAAAATATTGAATACCAAGACTTTTTTTTCTAGCATAAATTTTCCCCACATAATAAACAAATATTTTCAGCAAGAAATCATACAGGCATCATGTTTTATAGTCTTAAACCCTTCTAAATTTTATAGTCTTCCAAATCCACTTTTTTTATCAACTTGGCAGGCTCAATTTTTAAAAATGTTCAAGATTTTACAAAGAATTTTCCCATTGACAGCTCATTGCTAAGGAAAAATATTTTCTGCATGTACCAGTATTATTTCAAATGCCTTTGTGATTTGTATTTTTTTTAATTCATATTTTTTTTTTTTTTTTATAAAATTTAAGACTTAATTTTAAGAAAATGATTAAAATACTATATTTATATATATTTAGCTCAAATATTTCTATCAAAACTCCCAAACAGAGGAGCAAGATTATTTCTAAAACCCTCTTTCAATGACAATAAAGCTTCAGAAATATTTTAAAGGCAATTGAAAAAGAATGTGAAAAATGACTTCAAGCACAGGAAACACACTTTTAGAAAATTGACTGAGAATAAAATTAAAACAGCTTTATGCATTCATTGCCCTATAAAACCGACAAAATACTGAGCATACTGTTAAATTTATATTAAAAACATTAATTCAGCTAAATTAAAATAAATATAAAATCAACATGAAAATTAATACCGAAAACTAAGTAAGAACTCAGCTTAACAGAAAATAAATCAAACTTTTAGAATTCTAACGCATACACAACATGAGATATTGAAAACCAGACAAACTAATTATAAATAGATCACTAACCAAATATGTGTTTTTTTAAGCCATTGTAGAACTTCAATCATAGAAACTTCGCAAGAATATTTCAAACAAATCGCTGGATATAATTTTCAAAAAAACAACTAAGTTGTAAATTAAACAAATAGTTTCTATCACCAAAAATAATAACTTTTTGCACCTGAGAATGGAGAAGACCCAAAATGTTCTGTTTTTTTAGACTTAAGTAACAATCTTTAATGTTCAAAAAATATTTTCTAAAACCAAAGATATTTTAGGTCACCTTATTTTATCACACCTTGGGTATCTTTAGGCTTTCTATCCCTAGAAGCCACCATTCCTTTTCATAATATTCAAAGTATAAAAGCTATGAACTTGAAACATAGCGGGCCAATATAAAAATTACTAAAAATTCAGAAAAGCGGTAAAGTCTTACTATGTCAGCATTTTTTTTCAAAAGAACATAACCAGATCTAAACATTTGCACCCAGTAGTTGTGCAAGTTTTGGACATTCATTATAGTTAAGCAGTACAGCAGTATATAACCTGTTCCAGAACCAGAAATTATGCTCAAATATGGCTTTTTACTTCGTTATGACTGAAACCCATAACAGAATAAACTTAAATGGATTTTGAAGATGGCATGTACACGGTACACAGAGAAGTTAATCTTTTCGTGGACTAAGGTCTGAAAAACCAGTAAGATTACTATGCAAAATATTAGAAAAATTAAAATTAAAAATTATGTTCTAGAGTTCCCAAACTTAGAATATCCTAATCTCAATTTTAGCACATTCCAAAAAATTTTAGCCCCCTACTTTATCAGGTAAGACATTATATAGAGCTTCATAAATGTAGAGAAAATGAAAAATAACCATTGTTGTTTTTCAAAGTCGACAAAATGTATACCTTTTCATGCTAAGCAACTCCATTGGCTGACGATTGCTTATTCTCTCAAACTCATTCTTCAACATCTTTGTCTAGGCACAAATAAAATTATGGATTCAAATTGAAAATAATTTTGTAAAAAACAAGGAAATGGCTCAGTTATTAAAAATTCTGTTTTTTACAGCTCTCTTAAGAGATCATTGTTTTGTCTCTAAGAACACACAAGAAGAAAAATTAAATTGAAGATGATTTATAATAATTAGGGTGCGTTGAAATCCTGATGCCGATTTTTGTGAATACAGAGAAAAATAACAATTGCTGAGTGAAAACTTTAAAAATTTATTAGCTAAAAGTTAATTCATTTATTTATTTTTATTATGAACTAAATAATGTTTTTATGATTATTTACAGATTTTTATCAATGAACCTCATGAATTGGATATTTTTTAGTTTTGTGTTTTTTTACGATTTAGAAATGGAATCTAAGGTAATTTACAACATATCGACCAAAAAAAAAAACTTTTTCAACTTGCCTTTAAGAGAAATATACTTATCATTTTAATAATTTTATATAATAAGATAAAAGATTAACAAACTAATTTAAAGAGGTTGAAAAAGTATGAAATACTGTTTTTTTTTCTGTTAAAGAATCATTTTCTTGAGATACCATTTTAAGTCTTAGAAAAAAAAAGTAAAAAGTTTTAAAATGATTACATCATAATATGATGACATCATAGACAAGATTTGAAAAGAAATTTAAAATATTGTAACTTGACTCTCGCTACAACTATAAAAAAAAAATTGAGAGCTGTTTGTCATTAATTTAAGCCTTAAAAACATTTTCCTATTTTGCAAAAGTTTTTTTGGAAAATTAAACAGATCAAGAGCTGTGCCCTGGCAAAATTTGATTGTATTATAGTCACAACAAAAGTTAAAACTGGATTTTTAAATCCAGGACATTCCAAATTTTTTTTTAAAATACCATGAAATTCCAGAAAAAAGTCACAATGACAATCATCATCTTTTCAGGCATAAAAATAAAAGAAAGCTGGGATTTTCCACAGCCCTTCAATCGGAAGACTTTTAAGAAAATATTGGTACTGTCAGCAAAAAACAGGGTAACAGGCTCCAACAAGATATAAGTTAATGGGACAAATAAAAGTCGTTGGGATGCTCACACGATGACTGATCACTGTTGAAATTTAAGGTGTGTTAGTGAGTGTTGATGTGTACAGGGTTCGAATTCTCCTTCGTAAACAGCTTCACAGTTTTTTTCTAATCAAGGATGCCTTCTCTCCCTCCCTTTTCAGCGCAGCACACTATTATTGCGCTACGTGGAGAAAATTTTAAAATATCATACCTTTAGAAAGGCTCTCACATCTATTTCAAACATCTGCAAGTGCCTTTACAATACCCAAGAAAGATTAAAAAATATATGTTGAGTGCTCAACATACGAAAATGGTTACATTTTTAAATTTGCGATGTTATGTAAGTATTTTGCAGAATTGCTTTGATTTTCACAAATCTCCTACTCATAATTATTTTTTATCAAAATATGCTACTTTTAAACGTATATTATTTTACTTCTTGTCCCTTCATGATATTTACATATATCTCCTACTTAGAGAAGGGTATTTGAGCACATGAGAATTTTCTCCTATAATCTTTCAGCTTAAGGCAGGTTTAAAAAATTTGCCTTTTCATTTTTTGAATGTCGTAGTCAGCAAAAACGTGAGCATGAAAGATGAGTGGTGTATAAAAAAACATTGATCTGAAAAAACTGCAGAATTAAAAGCAATGCAATGCTTATTACTTCATTTAGCAAACATTTGGAATTACAGCAAAGCAATATTTTCTTTCGATTTGAGCCATAGTGAAATAAATATATAAAATACAAGAACTTACAATGGTAGATTACAAAAAAATTTTGTAAATAAATACTTTAAAGAAGAATATATAGGATCGTGAGAAATATACTGTGTTGTGTTTTCTTTTTATTGTTCGAATCATCATGCTATTGTTTACAAAACATCACACCACAACACAACATTTACATTATTACAAAATTAAACACTCTCCTTCTTTTTTTCATATCTGTGTATAACTCAAATGAAAATCTATATAAAATGAAAATTTATATATTTGAAGATTTTTTTTAACATAGTAGATTACCTGCAGAGGTGAAGATATGAAACAAAACAAAACGAACTTAACTAAGGAAATGGCGACAGAAATAGCAACTCCGGTATTTAATTAATTGTTTAGAGACAGGTCAACATATTAAACAGATGCAATTTAAACGTTTTTAATTTAATTGAAGATAGAAGACTATAAACAATACCTTTAGAAGGCATAATTTTTTATGGCAATTTTTTTAAAAAATTAGGTTCGCTTTACCTAACTTTACACAAATAATTGCTTCGCAATTTCCTTCCCTTTTGTGAAATTGCTTCGCAATTTGCGAAAGCAAAGCTGAGAATTCGAACCCTGGTGTGATAGCGATGATGGTAAATATTAACCAAAATCAAAAAAACTGAATTTTGCACCAAAGCGTCAAAACCAATGTGATGCTCTTCATTTTTTACTGTGTCATTTAATCCAAAAAAGGGAATTTCAGATTTACTATTTTTATTTTTTTTTTTACGAAAAACTGAAAATTCAAAGAAATTCTGAGGAAACTAGAAAAGTATTGGAAAAACTAAGGTCATTTTCAGACTCAGTTTCCTAAAACTACTCAATAAAGATTGCTGTTTACAAAATGGGAAGATTATTATTAGATATATAGACTATTTTTCAGACTGGTATTATCAAGATTAATTTGATTTTAGCTGTTTCATATATTCTATTATTGCCCCATACCCATTCTTCAAATAGTTCTAAAGACAACCACAGGGCAGTCACAGAATATTTTTCTTCCAAATTCTTGGACTTTTTTTAAAAATTCTAAAAAATTGGTTAATTTAAGAACATCTTAGGAAATCTAAAAATTTTACTTAAAACATCATGACAAAATCGCAATAAAAAAAATTCAATATCTGCTTTGTCTCATTGTCTAAAAAACTAATCTCAAGGGTAATAATGTAAATGATTTTACATATATACTACAAGAGTTAACATATTATTTTTGAGCAATTTATCTCACAGGTCAAATTATTTATATTCCGAGAAAAGAAATTAGGTTTTGAATTAAATTTCTTAGGACTTTCTTAATATTTGGGCAACTATTTGGACATAGTTGAAAAAATATTTTGTAGTCAGTCTATTTTTCAAACCGAACAAGTTAGAAAAAACATTTATTTCAGGCAGTTTCCAGTTTCAAATTACAGATACATATTTGATGCAAAATCTTACCAAAGTTTTCCCCAGCTACCTAAATTTGATGCAAAAAAAAAAAAAAAAAAAAAACATACTTCTAAATGAATAATTTAAAGAAATATAAAATCCAATTAGTCAACGATCTATTAAATTATACTAAAAAATAATGAATTTGTAGCTGACCTCAAAAGCACTAAGATTTGGCACAGGCATGAATTCTAGGTAATTTTTTGTTTGCTTGTATCTTTTTGTTTCTTCCTCGATCAGCTCATTGACCTAAGATGAAAAAAACTTTTAATAGTATTTATATGTAACAAAAAAGAAATAATAAAAAAAATTTTCCTAAAGACTTCAGAAATGAGAACAGTAGTTAACAATTAATCAGTTGAAAAAATTCAGATTAAAAGGATCAAATGATTACAAATTTTTATAGAAAATAATGCTTTGCCAAACTGATGTTTTACATTGACATATTGAATAAAAAAATTACCTATCAAGGAATAACACAAGCAAGCCCTTTGACATACTTCTAAAATAACTTAATCAAAACTTTGGTTCCTTCTATTGACATGCATTTACTGCAAGAAAGAAATTAAGTCAAAAAAATACTTATGCGTAGCTGCACATCAGTACCTCAAAAAGACGATAAAAATTTTGAAAAAATTGAATGATACAGTTGAAAAATAATATAAATCATAGTTTGAACCACACCCCATGATTTTAGGGGGGCTAAACGTTTTTGGCTGGAGATTTTTTGCATTTCAGGGGTGGGTAAATTTTAGGGGGGTTAATTTATTTAATTGTGTGTGTGTGTGTGTGTGTTTGTGTGTGTGTTTGTGTGTGTGTGTATGTGGGTGTGCGATTGCATTCAGTGATTTTTTAAGATAGAAGTTTTTACTGAATAAAAAATAAAAGTAGCACATATTTTGATTTTTATAAAGACATGATATTTTCTTATAATAAGATTTTTTCTTATCATATATACTCTAAAATTTCTCAACTTGTGCAACAACTATAATCAAGATTCTTGATTCAGGGAACCATTATTTTCATTTATAGTGACCTCATATAATTTTTATTGAACCAGTTCATATGCTTCAAATTCATATATCTTCAGTTTCCTAAAAAAATTGTAAAATTTTGTCAACAGTTTGTTGACTTTTTGACGCCACTAAAAACAGATGAGAAAGTTCAAAAAAAGAAAAGATTTTCATGCAAAGCTAACTAAACTTTTTAACTAAAAGAAAGAAAAGAAAAAAATATGAGTAGACAAGACCAGACAACCAATAATAGTCTGTTTTAGGAAATTGTTTTAGGTAATGAAAACTGTTTAAAATTAGTTCTAACATCTGCTATTTGTGCAGCTGGGGGGAAACTGTAAAATAATATAATAAAATAATTGCTTCTTTTTATACAGGATAACCACATCAGTGATGTTATCAATGTAAGCTATGTTTCGGATAGTGGCTCAAGTTGAAATTAGTTGCCATTAGTGTCACAATAAAGCCGGTAATTAAAATTTGCTTCAATGTAGCTCTCATTAATTTAAAACTACAACTTCTAGATTGCTAGACCAATATTTTAACTGTTAGGCCACACTACCACTCAATGTCACAAAAATAAATTTAAACTGTTAGGCCACACTACCACCCACTAGCAACAATATTCATAATAAAAGTTTTTCTTTTCACCATCAACATTTTAATATCAAATTGGCAAAGCTGATAGAGCCCCATACCCCCAGCTGCATTTGCATTTTTTCTAACGAAAAAAGATTTTCCTACTAATTTAAAATGATTGCGGGCTTATGCAAATAGACTTAAAGTTGTGGGTTGCTAGTAAAAACATTTTTGAATTACATTAAGTAAAACATTAATTTGGGCACAAAAAAATTGGCAATCCAAATGTATCAGCTTTCCTTATCTGCCCATCTCATAAATAACAGTGGCTAAATTGCTTTTTTGTAAATAAATAAATATAAAATAATATAATAAATAAACTTTAAAGAGTAAATAGTGTTGAATTGTTTTTTGTTTACAGGCATTTTGATAAATTTTATTCATTTGCTATTAAGCAAAAAAAAAAAAAAAAAAAAAAAAAAAAAAAGAAGCCCTGCAGGTAGATCAGGAACATTGAAAGCGGAAATAAGACCTAACACAGTCTAGATCAGGTTGAAAAACGGGCATTAAATTGTGAAAAATTAAGCTACAGAAAATAGAGATCATTTAATTACATTTAAAGAGCCTATATCAGTTTTTTTTACTGCAATAGGGCCACAAAGATGTTTAAAAAAAAATGCATTTTTTTTTCCTTGCACTCTATTTAGTAGGTTTGTCCATGTAAACAAACTTTATATTTAGCTTTTAATTTGAGTCTACTATGCAAAGATATTCCCACCCACTTTTACACGTTTTGGACAGAAAAAAAGTCCTTCCTAAATCTATCAATGACATAACTAAGTTTAAGTCAATGACATTAGTAAGCTATAAATTTTTTTTAGAGATACTGTTTCTAATAACTGTAATTATTATATATTATTATCATTTTCAAAAAAAAATTATTATAACAATTATTATAATACTACGTTTTCATGTAAAAACGGGATTCCTTTTCCAATGTATAAAAGAAATTTTTACCCTTGGCGTTTCCATTCAAATCATTTGATAATGATTTTTTTGAAAAGCAGTTTTGTTTTTATAAGTGAACTAGGAAAATCAGCATCAGTAATTATATAATGTTTTTCAAAACTCCTGAATCATTTTCATGTTATTTACCAACAAAAACAATGAGTGTTTACTGTAAGATAGTCTGTACATACTAACATGTGTAGCAGGCAGGCCTAATTAATTGGTGAAGATTTGGAATGAAACTTTAGTTTGATGCCCTTCCTAGCTCCAACCTACTTACAACAACAAAATATAACAACAAAAGCATTATTTTTTGTTATTATGAGGTTGTACAGTATAAAACATGTGAACAAAGGTTAATGACCACACCTAGTCAAATGAACCTTTTTTACCCAGACATTAAACTGGAATTTGCCATGCTCCACAGAAAACAAAGGAAAAATCAAGGCTGGTATCTTATGGATAACAAGGGCTAAACTAATCATATTTTTATGTGACCAGTTAGCCAATCATATTTTTATACAACCTAGACTAATGGAATTTCATTATTTAAAGAGAATTAAGAAAAAAGTCATTGGTATATATATA
>JAUZNK010060697.1:0-14941 GCA_035046665.1 Euphysa ruthae
ATACACATTATTTTCTGAATCTTTGCACAAAGGTCAAACGTATAGAAAAGTTAAAAAGTTGATAATTTTAATTTTCTCAAATTTTGTTCATTAACCTATTTTAAATTTTGCGTTAATTTGAAGGGCCATTAGAGGAGTCTTTTGACCCATATGGCAACCTGCCGAAAATATTCATTTGGGGTCTGCGCCTGAATTATGACCTGAAAACAACGAAAATCAGAGCTTTGGCTTTTCTTTACAAGTTACTTTTGATTATGCTGACATTTTGGATGTATTATTTGCAGTAAATTGGATGTGTCTGCTATTTTGAAAAAAAATTTTTGTGCAGTCCCCAGGACCCTAACCAGTCATTTTGAACCTAAAATCAACATTTTTTAGTTTTTTTTTTTTTTTTTTAATAATTTGTTTTTAAGTTTTTATTTAATCTGTCATGAAGACCATAAGGGAATCTTTTGACCCCTTTAGCCACCTGATTAAAATTCATATTCCCTTAGCCTTAGAACTTATTAAATTTGGTAATAATTAACATAGTTATTTATTATTTACAATTATTTTTCAATAAATTATTTTTTGATGCTGCTGAAATTTTATTTCGTGTTATTTTTTTCCGTTAACAACTTTTTAAGTTTAGCATATAAATGGTGATATTTTTTACAATGTTAGAAAATTTCATTGGTCCTTATTTATAGTTAGCATCTCTATTAACAAAAAAATAACAGATTTAGATACCAAGCTTACTTATTGTTAGAATAGTTCACTTTCCTTATGGGAAAATTTGAGCTTAATAAAGTCCGTTGAATTTTTATACCTAAACTTTCCTAACGTTCAAACCATTTTTATTTTAATTGACTTTTCCATGATTTTGACTATGGATAACTGATTTGTTTGAGGAAAAATTTTATTCATTAAATTATGAATTGCTTTTTTTTTTTTGAGATTGCTCTGGAGTCCATTAATCACTAAAGTACTTGTTTTCTTTGTCACCTGACATGGTTGTTATTATTTTTTGAATTTTTTATTTCGAGAAATTTTAATTATTCACTTTTTTTGTGCTTATGTGATATGAACCTATCGTTTTTTTTTTATGTTAATTATATTATCGTGTTTATAGGCCAGTTGCTGCTTTATATTGATGGCACTATCAAAGAATCACGTGATAGACAAGAGAAACTATTTGAAACAGACACTCACACTAAGCTTACAATTGGAAAGCCTAACCATATCGATAAACATTTTGGTCGTTTCAAGATGGACATGCTAAGCATATTTTACTATCAATTGTCTGCTACACACATTGTTGAATTGTATAGTGGCTCAACTTCTAGCGGTAAGTGGATTTTAGTTTTTAAAGCCGTTCTACCATTTTATAAGATCAGGTCAAAGTTTTACTTTCTTTATTTAACTCCTTGAGTTTTTTTGTGAAAAAGATGTGTATTATGTAACCAAAAAAACAAAAAAGATCGTTAGGTTCTTTTTGAAAAAAAAAAAGGTTATATTGGCGTTATATTGGCTAAAGAAAAAAAAGACAATTTTTAGCTAAAGTGTTGTTTACTAAATGCTGATAAAAAAAATTTAGGTACTGCAAAATCAACCCTACTTATATATTCAAATTGCCTTTAACCAACGTTAATGGCCAAGTTATATTGTAGCAATTTATTCATTAATGGCAGAGCATTCTTTGAAACTTAAAAATCGAAAATATCACTTAGGGCTGCAAAAATTTACTAAAAATTTTTTAAGAATGATCTTGGAATGTGAAGATTGACTTTTGATTGAATTTATATCTTTTTAATTGTTGATGCCACTAAATATAGGCTCCTCATTATTTATGCATCTTAGCAGTGACGATGGTGGTATTACATAATATTAAACAAATTAGAGCTATTTTTAAACTTACAGTAAGCCTGCCGTCTATTTGATGTTGTTTTCTATCTCTGTATTTTCATAAACGATTTCGTACAGTTAAATATGTATGTTATGAGTATTGTGGTGAATTCAGCCTTTCTACACAAGTACTTTATGTAATAATTTTCATAATTGTATCTATTTTAACCACAGAAACCAGCTAATTTTGAAGTGATAAAATTGTTCATAGTTCGCCATTGAAAACGCTATATTCATTTAAAATTTATTATAGCCATTGGTTCAATAAAAACTTTAATAGAAATTTTAAAGAATAAATAAAAATTTTTACAACTTCAATGTGTTGTATTGTGTTTGGAAAAAGTGCCTAGTAACAACTAACAACTACTAGCAAGACTTTTTTAGCACTGTGGATTGTAAAATTTACTTATCCTAACATTGGTTTTCACAACATTATGTTTTCAGCAGGGTTTTTTATAACCCGGTCTTGTAGTAAACCGAACTCATAATACCTTCTTTGTCATAAATATTTATGTTATGTATAAAAACCAGTTTTTTTTTTTTTTTTTTAATATCTTGATAAATTAGTAATTCTATGTAATTGTTATTTATGACACACAAATGGGCAGTTAATTACCTGTAACAAGTATATTTTATTTGCTGACTAAATTTTTTGGAAATATGGAATAGGAGATTTGCAAGCATAATCCTTTGCAAATAGGTTTTTATTTATAGTTTTTCATGAGAACATTACTTTAAGTATTTTCACTAGTGTCATGTTAGGCAGATCATTTGTAGCGAATATGTACACGCAATGTTTTAAATATAGATGAAATCAGTATTTGTTATAATATATAATCAATAGTTATTTTTGTGTAAATCTAAAACGTTTGTGGACATAAAATTTCCCAAAATTTGTGACTTGTACAAAAAAATTACTTGCATCAACTAAACTTAATTTTTATTAATAAAGATGTATCTACAGTAATCCTGGCCTTGCTAATATTAATTATATGAGTTTATATGCACATTAATTAGGTAATACACCCATTATACCATCTATGAGTAAACTTATCAATGCACATATAAACACAGACTTTAGCTTACCAGAAGCACTTTATCATGCAAAACCTGAAAATTATGATTTCAATTCACCTATTGATTTATTTCCTACAAATATACCAGAAGCTACGACATCATTCCGAAGTGCTGCTGCGTCGCCAACATCTACAATTTTAGACGTAACAACTCTACCACCTGTTACTGTGCCACAGACAACGATTGCTCCTCGCCAGACTACTATTAAACCTGCAACTCAGCCACCAACACCTACATCGCCTACTTCAGGTAAGATTATATGTTTTGTTTCAGCAAAGACATTTGAGTTTCTTATTTGAATAATCATTTCCACCGATAAAAAGTAATCAAATTAAAAGTGCAAAGACAGAATGTTAAAATATGCTATTTTATAAGATTAATTGTTGCTGTATGATCTTCTGATTGACTTAAAATGCATTCAAATGGCTAAAAAAATTGAAAGTATTGAACTTTATTACAAATACCATAGAAAGCTAGCACCACTCAGCGCTACTGTTTCTTTAAGCAGTGTTTTAAATGGATAAGATTTAAAAGGGAGTCCTAAACATTCTAAACAATAGCAGATGTATATTTAGAATTAAAAACTGAAATTAATGGCTCTGAAATCCAGAAGAATATAAAAATATAAGAATATTATATGTAATAGAAGAATAACTTTCTAAGTATAAGATTTTTGTTTCCTAGCTATTCTAATTCTAATTAAAAATTTTTTATAAAGTTAAAACCACGAAATTTAAAGACCTTGCTAAGCCTGTGTCAGAATTTTCAGGAATATTCAAGAAATACTCTGAGTTTTCTGAAAAATATTCCCTAAATACTTCTTATTCTGTCTCATTTATCATATGGATATAATTTACTTGAGTTATAGCCTACTTAAAGGATTTGAATTTTCTGTATTCAATGACAAAATAGATGCATTAATTCTTTAAAAGCTATGAAATGACTTGCTTTTTAATTAGCGGTAATGTAAAATATAATAAACGCCTACCATATTTATTTAGATCAGCAGGGAAGTGATGTCTGTACCGCCAAGCTAGATTTGGTTCTGATTATTGATAATTCCGGATCAATAGAAGCACGTGGTCGTGAAGGATATTTTGAACAGATAAAGATGTTTGTTAAAAATTTAATGAAATTATTTAAAGTTGGTTCACTTGCAAATGTGGCCATAATTGAAGCATCATCCGATGCAAGAGTCATAGCAAAGTTTGGTGAAATTGGTAGCAAGATCATTTTTGATCAATATATTAACAACTTGAATTACAAAAAAGAACGATCGTTCATAGGTAAATTGAATATCATTTTAGTTAACAATAATTATTAAATTTTTGATTTATTGTTTTAATTAACAATAATTTTAATCCATCTTGAGTAATAATGACCCCATCCCTTAAAAAACACTCTCATCTTCATTTGGAAAATTTAGAAGATTTAAAACCAAATAGACACTATAAACGAGTAGATTTTCTGTGAAAAAAAAAATCTGCTTTTTTGTGTCATTAGATGAGCATGACGTAAATTTATTTCTCCAAAATATAGCTAGTTTGATTTCCCCGATATAGGTAACAAATGGGGGATATTTGACCAAATATGCTTCTGCATCAAATTATTATTGTTATTAATTTTTTTTTTGGGTTGATAAATCTATTTCAGTAATAAAAGTAAAACTTTTGTTGAAATCTTTGTGAAGATTAAAAATACATCGTAATCTCCTCAGGTAAATTAAAGGAGTGTAGGAATAAATAGCAATGATTTTTTTTAAGGAAAAGCTTTGGAGCTTGCACGCACGGATGTATTTTCAAAGATTTTATGTAAACAAAGCGCTAAGCTTTTAATGGTTATCACGGATGGATACTCTTCTGATGATGTCACACTTTCAGGAGTTGAACTTCGTGATTTGGGAGTCACTATGATAGGAATAGGGTTTGGTCCAGAAACTCAGCTAATGAGGTTCACGCTGGAAAGCCTTTCGTCTGATCCGAAGGATCAATTTACATTTGTTTTTGGATATGACAGATTAATCGAATCCGTGCAAGTAATTGTGAAAAAAGCATGCGAAGGTAAATTTTCCCAGTTTCTTGTAAAATTTAGCATAACATAGCTGTTTGTATTAATTTGAGTCTACCCAAAGAAATTTTCATTCAATTACAAAAACATTGATTCCTTTGTTTCCAGCTGCTTATTACTTGTTCCTGTCCATCCATCCACACTATCTATCCTGTTTCAGGTTTCAATCTGTTAGATTGCCATAGTGAAGTTAATTTTTGTGCTCTGAACTATTTACATCTACATCTTTTGGTAATTTTTTGTAAAAAATGTTTATTTACCAACTGGCCTAACACTCAACTTATCAATAGTCTACCAACAAACAAAAACAATCATTAGTGCCTTAATGACAACAGAAATTGCACACAAAAAAGATAACACAAAGGTATTGACATTCGGCTTCATTATAAATGCAAACATTAAAACGATTTTTCATATTTTTAATGGCTTTTCTTATCGAGAATGAATATAAAGAAAAAAAATGATAAAATTTACCATTTTGAAAGTATAAAGAAGTTTTCTTAGAAATTACATTTTTTGATTGAAAATCTTCACTAAAGACTATTACTTTATGTTTATTTCCAGCGGCATTAGAGGCGTCTGTTGAGGATCAAACAGACGAAGTCAACAACAATCCCATCAAAGGAGGTAAGTTATTTGTAAATCCTTATTAAATAGTAATTATTTAATAATTTGTGCATAGATGTTATTTGATTAGTACACATAATTACTTGGTTTTAAAGTTAATTCAGATTCCCTTAGCTATAAAATAATATAGATAATAAATAAATATTTGCATCAAAATTTGCTTGAAAAAATAGCATTAGGTTTAATTATCAGAATATTTCATTTTAAAATACTAGCAAAGAAACATAAAATCAATTTATCTTTGCCATTATTTAATTGCAAAAAAAAACAACTTGTAATGTAATAAATTTATTTTATTATTATTTATTAATTAGCGGTTGGAAAAGAATTTATCTCGTATTTTCTCAAGGAAGCAAACACGTATCGTCGAATGCATAGCTCAATTCCTCTAACTTGGTCCCCTGAATTGAGCATGAAAGCACAGCAGTGGGCAGAATATTTAGCTAATGAAGATAAGTACGTATATAAAAAAAAGTTTTGAATTTTTGAATTTAAATATTTTGAATCATTAACCCGCTACACATAACTATATATAAAAGAAGATCTGCCAGGGTTTACCCACATTTTGCATAATATGAATAAAATTCACTACACCTATAACTTGCGAGGTCATCAAAATAACACATCATTTATTTGAGACACATTTTCACTTCAATATTTCTTTGAAATACAAAGAGTGAAATATTTCGCAAGGTTACAAATACAAGAAATTGCTTTTATTGATAGACTCAAATTTAAAAAAATTAATAATTGTAACGCCAAGTTGTTGCCAACAACAATCGTCCAAATATTATATTCTTGTTTTATTTTTGACAGGTACTGGTAAAATTGTGATAGATAAGAGAATTGTTTTTGTGTTTCTTAAATGAGGCGTTCAGATTTTTTTCTGATTTCATTTTAATAAATATTATATCTTTAGGTTATTAACAAAACCAAAAGTTCATTATGGTCAATCACTATATATCTCACCAAAGCCTGGACCAATCGCAGCTCAGATTGCTGTGCGAGCTTGGTACAACCAAATCATATATTATGACTTCCAACAACCCCGAATCAGTGAATTGAATAGTTATTTTGTGCAGATGATATGGCGGTTGGCTACAGACGTTGGAGTCGGCAAGTATCAATCTGCAACTGGAAAAACTTATGTGGTTGCTTTTTATAACCCTATTGGTAATAGTGACGATGGATTGAATTTTAATATCTTACCTATCACAAGTAAGCAACTTTGTTTTATGAAACTTGATTTTAATGGTATTAATTTTGCTGCATCTGACAATTTGAATTAAAATTAAAATTTGTCATTGTTTGATAATTATTGTAATTTTATGGTAATTATAAATCAAAAAAGTTTGTATATATCTGTTATATATATTTCAGAAAAATTCAATTATCATTTGAAAATTGCATGATACGCTTTTATAGCTATTAAGCTTTTTATTTTATTAATATTTGTTATAAGACTTGATAATTCTTTAGTAATCTTAGAGCACTTTAACTTTATAGAAAAGTTATCATAAAAATTGATACAAGAAAAAAATTTTAACTTTGTATATTACACATGAATGCTCAAAAATTTGGTGCAAAATTTTTATTTTTATTTCAATCCTTACGGATGTTCTTCAGAGGAATCTACTGTGCACACTAATACCTCAGAAATACAGGGCATATATCAAGATTTCTGAAATAGAATAGTTTGTTTTCGAGACATATAAAATCCTAATATGACCTTTATTTATTCATAAAAAGAAGTTTTTTCATATGAGAAATGATTAAATTTTTACGGTGTTTCTTTCGTTTAAAGGTTCGGCAGTGACAGGTGTAAAATCTGGATCATGTCCAACAGGTTACCAGCCCAATTTAGAGTACTGTTATAAATTGTACTCAGAACCAGTCACATGGGAAGAAGCCGTAGCTACATGTAGTGCTCAGAAAGGGGCTCTTACATCAATAACTAAGGACGAGGAACATTATTTCATATTCAACATATTACATGCTCATACTGTAAAGGATACTTGGATTGGCTTAAATGATAGGTTGTTATATTTTTATTAGTCTTCATTTCTTTTTTGATGTTTTTATTGCTATGTATCTAAACAGCAAAAACGAATTAATAAGTAATCTTTTTTAACATGGTGGTTGAAAATCTCTTTTTTAATCACTAGTGCAACTTAAGGAACTCCCTCCTTTTCACTATAAATTTAAATTTCTATAAATTTAATGGCTATAAGCTTTAAACTTTGGGTGTTGGGTGATCCGAGAGTTCCTAGCAGTTAAAAAGTTCCAACGATAGTCACATAATTAGGTATTTTTAAAATGTTGAAGAAATGTATCACAGTATAAGCCCATATTTCTCATGCGAGTAAAGCTATAGCATGAATAGCTCATTAATTTTATAGTAAAGATATATCGCCTTTTTTTTTGGGTTTTATAGTCAAATATTAAAGAGGGTTGACTTTACTTTGTATCAGTGGATTTTACCTATTATACTGTTACAGTTTTATTAACTGTCTGTTATTAATTTATTTTCTACATGTGGAATTGGTTATATCAACATGTATTTTTTTTTTCTTATTATGGTATTTGATTATTTTTTTTGCAGGGTAAGATCGTCTTCGTTTACATGGGTAGATGGCGCACCGTTGTCATTTAATGGATGGACCGTTCCACCTACTCTAGGTAAGGAAAGGGATTGCGTGAAAGTAAATGTAGATGTTGGATGGCAAGAAGAGCAATGTGATACTCAGAACCCGTTTATTTGCAAGACAATCAGACCAGGTAATTAATCTCACTGTGAAAGAGTATATACGATATATTCTTTCCAAATGAGCTTTAAGAAACAACACCGTAAAAAATTAAATTTTTCATAAACGATTAGAAAGTTTCTTAACTTTCAGCTAAATTTTTAGTTCAAGTCCTTTGGTGTGGTGGCTTAGGCTTGCTATAAAAAAATATTATACCACAAATTTCGTTGTTCATAAAAATAATCAAAAATTGAATAATATGAATTTTTTACATTTAAAAGTAGGTCAATGTGATTTCTTTCTCATAAGGATTTATAGATTTTCAAGGCAAGAAATAATAGTTTTTTTTTAATGATTTAGGCGATCTGATCTTCATGGTGACTATCCATTATCCGACTCAACCTTGGTCACAAGATTTGATATATGGAACAACGCCTGCTGCTGTAGAACTTATCCAACGCGTCGAAAGACTGGTAAAATTTAGTTTTAAAAACAAGCTCTGAAAATGATTAAGGGAGAGGAAATAAACATATACTAGGACTGAATTTTTAAGTTATTCCCCGTGAAAATATATGAGGGAATAGTTTGAATTCCTAAACTTTTCTTTGATATTCCTATTAGGTTTTTAAAGGTCATACTAAGAAGATTGTATATTGACTATTTGTTAACTCATTGCAACATAATTTGATATTTAAAAAAAATTAATCCATATTAAAAATATAAAAATAAACACAAGTAATATTAAAGGTGTGTTATCGTGTTGATTAAAGGTGTACTATGTGCTGCATACACTAAATATCTTTTTATTGCAGTATCCGCTGCACAGGGGCTTCATGTGTTAAAATATTTGAGAAACCACGAGGTTTAAATAGCAAATCATTGTCACAGTTATAGCAGGCATTATTTTTATGTTTAGATTATGAGCATATATGGAACACAGGAATGGTTTCTTAGTTACACAATAAAAGCATTTAGGTGAGATAATTTCTAAATTGATGATTTGCATCATTTTTTGTGTGGCTTATTTAATGTCTGCTAATGGATGCACTGCTAACGCACGTTTCCTCAGGTTAGTTCTGTTAGCTTCTTAAAGAAATCCAACTATATAAAATTAGTTCCCAGAGTTCATAAATTCGAGTTATTCATTATTTAATATATTGTATTTTATATAGGAAATTTTATTTTACAGAATAATATTTCAAGACTAAATAAATTTGATGTATTCTATACTGAACTATAAATATATCAGAAAATTATTAATCTTTACATGGGGACAACAACATTTAAAACTATTGTTTACTGGCAGACAACCACATTGACAGTTGTCTGATATCAGAATAATATTAAAATCTGACCATGGAAAAAAGTTTTGTAATGAAAGTATTGCTAAACATTGTTTAATATTTTAAAATATCATTCAATAGTTTTAAACATCGTTCAATATTTATCTATTTACCATTTTATTAGGTAGATGTATTATCATATTAAAAAAGGAAAATAATTACCTAAAAAATACATTGGTTGAATTTAGAGGTCATGTCAGTGTATTCATTGATATTGAGCTACGATTCTCTCCTGCTTCTCCTATTGATCCTGTTGGACTGCTAAAGAACACCACGTATACTGAGGATTGTGACGGCTTTATATGTGATCTAACAGACATACAAATGGTTCCAGGTAAAAAAAAAATATCAGAATTTGTTTGGTTTTATTTTTGAGGCATAAAATATTTTTTTACTAAGCGATTCACTAAGCTGGATGATAATAAAGTTATATTTAGTTATGAGAATCTTAACTATCCATAATGGTAAAGTTTTATTTGTATGTGGAGACAACTTTAAGGTATAGACACTGATCGAAGTCACGGCCTTATTTATTTCATTTTACTTTCTTTAAAATATATGAAATATAATCCTTAAATAACAGGCTTTGGATGCATATAATATAGAATATAAACCTGATTTATAAAATTAAATATTTTTATTTTTTAAATAAAAACTCATAAAATTCCTAACAGAAATACTTATTCCTGGTAATATGTAAGTTTTAAAGGAGTAAAACCAAAATTCAGAAAAAAGGAAAAATTTCATAAAACAATGCGACTACATTCCAAATGGAGTTAAATTCGTAAATCTATAGTGAAGTTGTGGATAAGAAATCTGATAAAAACTAGGATAACAATCTATTGTAACTTATTTTTTTGGCTATTTCAGCCATCAATGTCACATATAATGGAACATGCTCTCCAAGTTGCTACACAAGCTGTTCGCCTAATTGTGCACCTGCATGTTGTTCTCCTCAAACCTTACCTACATACTACACGTATGAGGTAGTCCAAACTCCTGGTGGTCAAGCGTCTTCGTCAGCGGCTGTCGTACCGCAAAATATACCACTTCCTCCTCCTCCTCCCCCACCACCTGCAACGCCAAGTAAGTATTGTAATTAATAATGAAAAATAAAAGAGAAAATTATAAATCTAGTTAGTTGAAAATGTTCAGCAAATTTTGCGTTTTTTTTTTTTTTTTTTTTTTTATTTTTCCAACAAAAATTTTGCATGTTTCAAAATATATATTTAAATAAAATATATTAAGGCTTATAAATTTTAGATTATTAGGTGCGTTACTACCAAGGCGAAATTTTAAAATCAAAGCGAAACACCCAACAAAGAAAATTTTGGTCTCATTAAGAAAGAGATAACAATCGAGATTAAATTAAGGCTCCAGCCGTTGCGTGTTGACGATCTCCTATACTTTCAATCGTCTGCTATTCTCAGTTATCTATCTCAGTATGATAAATGTTCAAAAATACCATGTCTTGGAGGATTGGAGTTGCTTATAGATAACAGGCTGGCTCTATTCGTTTTTATCTCATGCTATTTCGCCATGTTCCTAATTCTGTAAGGAAAGAAAGATTAGGCTTTCCAATAACTTAGTGAATCTCTTTCTGAATGTTTATAATAGAAATCTAAAAATTTAAATAATTTTCGAGGATTTATGTTTGGTTAACCTTTAGTTTATGTTTTTATTTTTTCAGTTCAAACGCCAGTAACGTCTGTAATGGTCAATTTCCCAAGCTACTGTGCACAAAGTTGTCAGCAGACTTGTAGCGCAACTTGCTTACCAGAATGTTGTCACCAACGTAAAAAACGAAAACGAATGGAAATAATACACAATAAGAGAAATAGAATATATCGCAACCATCGCCATGGTTGAAATCAAAACCAATATTAATAATGTATATATTTTCTAAATGGCGCAAATTACTTGTTTGGTGGATAGAGGTAACAACAAGATAATATCAGAAATTTTAACAGAAGAATGGCGTTGAAAACTTATCGTGATGTGAGTTACCACAATCGCAATTTCTGCCTGCGAAGATAAAAACGCATCTGACTATATTTCAATAATATCTGCTCTAGGTATTGGAGTGGCTGCTTAATTATATTAAAGCCCGTAATTGTTAATCATTAAAGCCTGTAGTGCAGCAAATGCAATATAGGAATCCCATTTAATTTTATAAATTAACAGTTAATTTTATTTCATTCTAAATATTCAATATTAAAAAATAACAAGTGTGAAATCAGGAGCTGTACAATCACATGGAAATTTAACCGACAATATTTTTATAGCATTGGCTTATAAATTGATAAAAAAAAGGCTTATTTTGTCACTCGTGTTAACGGTAAGGTATATTTACTGTTAACAATACGGAAATACTTGATTATAGATTTGAATTCTTGTTTGAGAACAAATCGATCTCTATCTCTCTTAACTCATATTTGTATTTCGGGACTCTTACGCCATTTTTAGGGTTTTAAATTCTTTCTGAAATATTTTCTGATTGATACGCTGTTGATTATTTTGAATTCATTAATGAGTCACCAAATTCACAAATAGACCAGGTCAACTTGGCTGGTAATTGGTTTTCATTTTACAAAATACTATCCACATACCAAAATAAAACTTGCCCGGAGATATTGTTTCGAAACAGAATAATTCAACAAGACTTACAGATATTTCAGAAAAATGCATTTATCTTAAGACTTTGCTTATTTGTGAATGTGGTGACAGATATTCAAAATCTTTTTTCAAAAACCATATCAACAATGATGAGACAATGTATTAAATATGATATTGTAACTTTGTAGATTTTTATACATAGTAATGGCGACATTATTTATCAATAATTTTAATTTTTCATAAAAATATTTTCATTTATATCGTTGTAACTAAGTAAATACAATCTAAATACTCGGGTCTGGCAAAACAATTTATGATAGATATTTCCGTAAAGTAAAAACATACTTAAAATTCCTGATTTGTTAATTTTCAAGTACTAAGTACGCCACATAGTTTTCGTTATATCAATTTTTCAAATTGAAAAGGCTTACCGTATGCTTGAATTTTTGATATTTTCACTCAGAAGAATTCTGTGATTACAATTAACGCTAGCTAGTATAAGTTTTGATTTATACGAATGTTTTTGAAGTTAAAATGTTGCGTCGTTTAGTCAACCGTTTTCCATTTGACTCCCAAAACGATTTGCAAAGTGTTGTAGTGAGATAAGCATATTTCTTGGATTAGAAACCAATTTGTTTAGGTAACAAACTACTCAGGCAGGAGTGAGCAAGCAAATCGATAATGTATAGAATTCGCTATTTTGATTTTTTTTCTTGTGGAAAGAATATGCAAACATTTTTAAATGTTAAAGGGTGTTTTAGAAAAGAAAGATATGCTAAAAAAATTTTACATAATATTAATTTTTTTTTTTGCAGATATGGATGTTAAATAAATCATAGCAAAGATTAAATGTTTTCTTTTAAAAATACGTTATCAATGTAAACGCCTTACAGCTTATGGCGTGTTGTCATATAATTTATTTTCTGGTGTTAAAACCTTTTCAGTGTATAAAACATAAGTTAGATACAAATACATAATTAAAATTATAATAAAAACAGTCGCACGTGAAGAATATTCAAAGTTATATTATGAATTTTAAAAATATATTTTCGCCAGAGAAATCAAGGAAACGAGATAATAGTCTTTAGATTTTTGGAAAAGTCTAAAATTTTTGTTTTTTTCAATTTTTTGGCCTTTTAACCGTATCCCAAATATTAACAATAGGCGCATTAGGTGCGACCTAATATTTCCGCACCATCTTATGCGATGGGTTGGGTCTGTTGAACAAGTAAATGAATTTTTCTTTGAGAAAAGGCTGGGAATATTTGATTCAGCAGGTCTTTTGTTAATTATCTTATAAATAATAATAAAATAAAGGTAAATAAAGTAACTATGATGTTAGCAAAATAAAAACTTGCTAAAAGTTTTTTCTTTTTGCAAAAAATTGCTAAGCTCTAAACTGATTGTGTCATAAAAGCAACAAACTACTTCCAACCACCGTGAAATTCAGATATCTGGGTAGAAGACTCTCTCAACTCAAGTACCATTTCTCAGTATTAAAATATTTAAAAAAGTAATTCTGAAATAAAGAAATTTGTGCGCAAAGAATGAAGTTTGAGGAAGTGTTTATGAACCAAACTCGTGAGAATTTCTGTTCAAAAATCTATTTTTTGACCGCACGTAAAAAACAAAAATACGTTGTTCGATTTCTGGATTAAGACTTATATTGGAACGCCGCGATCAAAAACTTCCAAAACAGTTTAAACGAAATTTACAAGATAGTAAAGACAAAGCAGACAATATGAAAATTTTATTACTATATTGGTCTCACAATAAATAGCCCATTTTCCAAAACTATTCGTAACTGTACTTTTTGTTAATGTCGGTGATCACTTTTATCTACTCAAAGCAGGAGAAAATGGCCTTAGTTTACAATGAAATTTCGATATACGCTCTTTACTACAAAGACAGGTTTGATATAACTATTTAAGTCAAACAGGAGTCAAAAATCAAATATTAGGTATTGACAGCATATATGCATCAAAAGTACTGCTTTCATTCCATGCTTTACCAGGAGAAAAAATCTATAGTGACAGATCTAAAACAAAATTCTAGATGATTTGGTCAAATTTTTTGATAAAATGCTTTTTTCGTAGATGAAAAAAAAAATTTTTTAATTAAACTTGGTCCAGAACCTGTATTTTTGGTCCACGGAACCCTCAAAAATTCCACAACACTTTTTGAAGGAACCGCTACAGCTATTAAGTTTAAATTTTCGCTGTGGCTTTGAAGTATTATGAATGTACAGTGACTGTTGAAAAATTATGTCAAACAGGTCGCATATGGGACCATTTTTATTGTTTTGGCCCTAAAATAGCCCAAATTGCTACAGGCAAAGTGTAATATCTCAAAATTTATTTTAGTAAAATTGTGGTCAGTCAGTCCTAAAAAAGCGACTGAACATTATCACAAATTTTCAAGACAATCGACCAAAACATTCTCAAATAAAATGTTTCAGCGTCTGAGCAAAAACCTCGAATTGAGATAAAAACGCTTTGAAAAGAAAGTTTTTACCACATAAAATACCCACAAATTTAAAAGTGATTGCTAAATTAGTGATTTTCTTTGTATTATCAGTATATG
>JAUZNK010060708.1:0-14939 GCA_035046665.1 Euphysa ruthae
GTAAGTAAGTAAGTAAGTAAGTAAGTAAGTAAGTAAATAAGTAAGTAAGTAAGTAAGTAAGTAAGTAAGTAAGTACACATCAGTTAGCAATTAACTATTAATAAACCCACAGATAACATCCTGTTCTCGATCAGCATTCTACAAGATAGTTAAGATAACATGCTTTCTAGATACTTTTGCTTGTACACAACAATTAAAATTCACTAATGTTGGTCATGTATTTTGAATTCAAGATCTTGCTTTGCTGTTTTCCATGGAAGCAGAGTATAAAATATGAATGATTCAAGTTTGGTGACAATTGTGCTGACCAGAAATTGAAAGTTCACTTTTCCAAGGCAGAAAATGCATAATTTGCTAAAAGTCAAAGCGATATTCTGCTACTTTGACAGAAAATAGTAGAACCAAGATCATTGAAGCAGCTTCAATCAAAAAAGACATAGTCCTTGAATGCTTGAATGGCATTGAACTAATCTTTGTTAATCGCATGGACTATGAGTAATGAAGAAACTCTTGAAAAGTTAATAATCTGAAATATTTCAATCAAATTCCTCAGAAAAAAATATTTGTGATCAGATGGAACCAAAATCAAAATGCACTAGGTATGATATTTGAGAAAAATAAATCTCATTATTATTTTCAACATGTTGATTATAAATTTGAGCATGTAATTTATATTAAATTAACTTTTATGGGAAAAAATTATCTTGAAAAATTAATAGGAAAATTCAACAGGTTTATATCTTTCTCTTGGAATTTTTAGTGCTTTACATACTAAACCCTGCTCTTGACAGAACACAATGAGCATTGCTAAAAAAATTTCATGTTTAACATCAGTTGTTATTGATTTAATATTTGCAAGACTTAAGCACGTATTATGCAAGACTTAGTTACTTCTAAGTAACTAAGTTTTCAGTCTTCGCTAAAGACGTCCTTTTATGTTATTTCACTTACAGAATGGTCAAAGTGGCGTTTACATGTTCAAATAATTCTTTGTGGTAAATGGTACAAATTGTGTGTATGTGTAACCTATTCCATGTACTAAGACACTGATTTATTTCTATTATCAATATGTGTTTGTCAGATTATACTTCATTTGATCATTGTAAGCCATCAATTCATCATGGTAAAAATGTCAACCTGAACATGACAATATTATCTCCTTTATCCGTGCTTCAGAAACTACACAGCAACTCAATGAATTTTATATGGACAGTGTTGAGTCGTATTTGTCATTTCATTAACGCTATTTTGAAGGAAAATAGGCCATATTGTATACTCAGTACCATTGAGCGAGTTTTCAACAGGCTTTCTATTTAAGCGAAAAGATTTCCTCTATCGTCTTTTTCAACTGCATGGAAAATAACTGTTTTAAACGAACAAATTTTGAAAATTTCAAAAACGTCATTTTGGTAGAAAATGGGCAAAAATTAAGATGAAGTACCAAAAAACTTGCCAACAGGTTTTTTTTTCATGTCAAAAGATTTCTTCTATTGTCTTTCTATATTATGCAGAATATTTAAAAACAGAAAGAAGAATTGCTGGAATTTGAGAAAAATTGCAAAATGCTGATGGGCTACATTTTGAAACCAATAAAAAAAAAAAGCCTTTTGGCCATATCAAATTAACTAATTTCATTTCAAAATGCACCTCTCAAAATTAGATTAAATTAAATTATGAAATTTCCCAAAATTTGAGAGTTTAAGGCCAAGTGGTTCAAAAGTTATGGCCTTTTGAAGTTTGGAGAGACCGTCTGGAGCACGGAAATCCACCATTTTCAATTTACATTTTAAAGCATTTATCTAGATCTACATGTGTAGAATGAACAGAAATTGGTGCAAAAATGAAATAAAGCCAATTTTGAGGGTTGCATGTCTTGGTTGATTTGACATTGAATAACCATTTTGACAGGTGGCCACTTATATCAAAAGATACATGCAAAATTTAAAAGAAAAGTAAATGATCAGATTTTGACCAAATATCAAAACACCATTTTCAGTGAAAAATTTGAACTGGCCTGAGCCCAAAACAAAAATATTTTTAACAGGTGGCCATTAAGATCAAGATGCCTTCTTTGGTCCTTCAACATCTTTCCAAAGTATGACCAAACTATATTAGCAGAAAATTTCCTGATGGATGACAGAATGAATTTATAGGATTTAGATAACTTTGCCATGAGTCCAATAAACACTTTGAGCCAAACCAAGGTTAAAATTTATACTGTTGATTGGTTCAATCCCCGCAAGTCGACATTCCACAGCTTGTTTAGGTAATTTAATGAACTCTTTTCTAAGTGTCTTTAACTCGTCGAATGGTTTTACTTCAGAGTTACCAAAATCAACAAAACACACCTGAAAAAAAAAAAAAAAACCTATTGACAGGTGAATTCTAGACAAGCCAAAAAAAGAAAAAAAAATGATTGCAAGCAATTACCGAAGACAGTGACAAAGTGGGAGAAAAAAGTCTTAAAACAACACACCAAAGTAATTTTTTTCTTTAAACAAACCTGGTGTGCAATATCAACATTTTTTGTACTACGCTCATTCTCCAATTCCTTCAAAAATTGAATATAAAAAGTTATACCATAAAAGTTTATACCACATTTAAAAGGGCTAAGAGAAAAAAGTGCTGAGATTGAGCACTAAGATTTGGGTGAGCCTTGTCAAAAAGGTAGCGTAAATGTTACACAATCTTTCAATTAATAAAGCTGCTGCTTCAAAGTGATTATTTCTGAAATTGTGGTGCAGAGGACATAAGATCAAAATTTACAAGCAGACATTTTATGTTGATTAGAAATATATAGAATTAAAAGCCTCTAAAAACTTAAAAATAAGATTAGCTTGAGCGATTCCTGCATAAAGCAAAAACATAAGAAACTTCCATTAAGAAATTTTCAAGTGGATTAAAACAGGCTCTATAAATCAAAAATTTACTTATGAAATAATTACCAGTTTTATTCTTGAAAAAATATAGCATATATTTTTTTGTTTTTTTTTTTAATATTTTGATAGCCTTTTACAGTATTTTTTTCTCAATAAAAAACAATGCAAAATTAATTATATAAATATAAAATATGTTTTTTTCTAAGAATTGTTTTTTTTTTTGACAGGATCCCCAGAATTGAGGTTGTTTGAATATCAAACCTTTGAAGTAGAGTGATAAAAAAAGGGCAATATCTCCCTATTAAAATGATATTACGTTTTTTTGTAATCCTTTAATCAAGTATCAAGTATCTAGCAATTTAAAATAATGCTTTTTCCTTGATTATCAACTTTTAACACCATTCATTAATGAAGAACAAAATAACACCTTTACTCTTTTTTCTGATGAGCATATTTTAATCCTGGAAGAGAGTGTAAATATATATTAAGTCATGCACTATAAACTTACTCTTACAATTTTTTATCAAATTAGATGACCCATATATAGCCCGTTCAAAACTTCTCTTGGGTGAACTTTTTTGAAAAGTTATCTTTTCACAAAATTTAACATAATTTTAAAATAAAATATCAGAACTGGCCGTCTATGTAGTTTATTGACTATTTGTTTAAATATTTTCTATCATATAGTGTATACATATTGGAAAATTGAATATGGGTATTGAACTTTATCATTAGGTTGCAGAAATATCTCAAACGTGATTAGTCAACAGCAAGAGGAGAGGAGGAAATAAAACCCATATTTTTTTCAGAAAGGAGAAAAATTGCTGCATTGTTAATTTTGATTGGTTAAAATTTTGAAAGCGTGATTTGATTGGTTGATATGAAAATTAGTAATTATGAAGCACCTTTTATTTTTTTTTTACAAAAATACAACCAAATTGAATAAAACAAAAACGTTCATCTTAAGGCTGGTTTAAACGTCTAATAAAATAAATTGGTTATACCTAACGATAAACTACTTATAACGAGCATATTTTAAAATATGGCATATTTTCTCGTTTTTTATATTTTTCTTAAATACTTAACTTGCCAAAAGACTCGCCAAATACTTTGAATAACGTAAAAAATTCTCAAAAAAAATCCACCATATTTTTCTTGCATGCTCAAGATAACTATTAATAATCTGCGTTAATCAAAGATATTTCAGCCGATTACAAAACATAAAAAATATTTTTAGTTGAAGCAAGTTTTATTTATTGTTTTAGATGTTTAATTTTATATAAAAATTAGATATGTCTGTTGTGATAAATTCTGATCAATCTTAATAATCTGCAATATGTCTTATCAAATGACTCAATTAAAATGATTACGTCTTTACAAGAAAGCAAACAGTATAATATAGACTCATACTGCATCTTATCAGGCAGCTGTGATTTCACAAAATTGTGTTGGCAAGTTTGATGTATTATGTTATGAACTGTTTTTTATATAAATCTAATTTTTATTTCTAGGAAACGAAAACCAATCAGTGGGATATTGCATAGAAAATAAATGCTAAATATTACATTATAAATATATTACATGATTTTTATTACTCTGTTATTATTTGTTGTCTATTTTGACTCAATTCCTTCCCTGTTGTAGAATCAAATGAAACTCTTGACTAAGCACTAAGTCGTACAATAGTCTAGACTATACTTAAGAGTCAGTTTATACAAGAATTTTCAGGTTTTATACAGTTGTGATATGACACCTCTTCAAATTCCTTCAAATTTTTACCAGTTGCTTATATACATATAAAATAAAACTTCCTGAAAATTTCAGAATATCTTCAATGAATCAAAATTTATGGGATATGGCAGTTTTACCAATTTTAGTTTTTTCTCCAACTAAAATCCACGTTGTGTCCTGGAGCTGTTTTTCAATGAATATAAAATCTGAATAAGTGACTGATTAATGTGAAATTTTCAGGATTTCTTTAGATCCAGACATAACATATGAATTGAAAAAAAATCTGTTCTTGAGAGTTTGAATAGATCTGAAAAAGACCTTTGACAAAGCACTTGGAGAGCATAAAAAATATTTTGGAAGTGATCTTGGAACCTCAAAAATAGCTAGAAATGGTTTTACAACTTTTACAAAAATTTAAGTTTCTCAAGAATGCAACCTTAGTTTTAAACAAAATTTTGAAGAATTGTTCACCCTCATCAGTACTTCAAAAACTCTTTGGGATATTCATAGAAATTTGAATTAAATCATTTTGAATATTGACTTTTTTTTTAAAAAATTACTTACTATTATATGCATAATATAAGTATATAGTGCTTGATAACAAAGAAAAACGTATATTTAACCGTTCTTGAATTAAAAGTTATTTAAATTTTATGTCTATCGTGCAAAAAAAGTTGTAAAACCAACCATATTGGCTATTAGCTCATTTTATTGTTTTGTATTTTTAATTTAATTTTTTTTGCTTATGAACAAATAATTAAAATTATAGTTTTTATTCAATATATTTATATTATAATTGCTAACCAAAGTGATCCGCTATTGCAGTGGATTAAATAAGAAAATACATTCTAAATAAGTAAATACATTTTAATAAAATATGCATACATTGTAATACATTCTAATATATTGATTATGTAGGTTGTGTTATAAAGTAAACAAATTTAACTAGCACATTCTTAGTTACAAATTTAAATAATTTTAGTAAAAATGAAATAATTGTGAATTAATTTTTTGAATATAGTACAGTTATATATAATGAGATATTTTGTACCTATAGAGTAACTGCTATTGCTGCAAATGAACAAATAAATTAATTGTTTTCTACAATCATCACAACGCAACCATGTCATGGCTCATTTGGCTGGTATCTTAACTTTTACATTAATGATCTTAATTTAACAGTAAAAACTGGAAATGTATGTGTGCAAGAAAAAGATTTAATTATTTCAAGAACAAAAATAAATACAGAACAAGATGATAAAATTTGCACCTTTTATAGAAATAAACTTGCAATTAATTGCAATGCCTTAATCAATGTCACAATCCACTACACAACAATGTCTTAATCCGCTACACCAACGTATTGGTAAATGAAAAGGTAAAAAAGCTGTTACAAGTAGTAACTCTTTCCATATCTTACAGAATCAACAAAGAGTTTCAATACTGTAACTGCCCTATGTGTGGACAACTGTGCTCAACTCACAGAAAACAAAAAATGGATGAACCAAGTTTATATAGTAGTAGTGATTAAAATAATGAAATAGACTTTACTTGTAACATACTAACTGATAAAAATAGTTTACAAAATGTTAACTCTTACTTAGAAAGCATGTTAGATAATACTATTAATGCGTCCTGTAAAATTCTATATTATCAAATATAGAATATTGGCCAATATTTCAACTGATCAGTGGTTTCTTTATTTTCACCGGTCTCATAAGATCGGCAGGCATTCCTGAGTTATTTCGAACACTGTAACTCCCTATCCATGTCCCAAATTGTTAGAAATAATTTTTTCAAAAATTATGCTAGCTTACACCAAGATAATGAATACAAACTTTTAATATTTTTTATGCAAATCTATCATCGTTAATAATCTGGAAACTTCTTACGCTGCCTGCAAATCAGTTACAACTTCCAAGAATCCATCCAAATTCAAAAATCTAACGAATCAACTTTTTTTTTCCTCTAGATTTTTTTATACATAGGTGTCTCCTTATATTTACTCATCAGTGATATAAAAAAATTGATTGGATGCTTTTTCAATGCCATAACAGTTCTACATAAAACTAATTTCAAGAAGTAAGTAAGTATTAATTCTGCCACAAATAAATGTACATTAGCTATGAAAATTACAAGACAACAGAAAAAAAAAAAAAGAAAAAACATTAAAGTAAAAACATTGGTGGCAAGAATAGGCACAAAAATTGTCTGTTACAACAATATTTCCATTGGGGGTACCGTTATACATCACACACAAAAATGGATTCAGTCGAAGTATAGTAAAAAATATATGTATAAATATATGTAATTATTTAAAAAGCGGTTTTTTACAAAATTATCGTCTATATTTATTAGCCATGCGAACTATATCCAGAGGTAAAAAATGCCTCCTTGATCTTATGTTTAAATATATTATAGTTTGTGATTGACTTTATTTAATTAGAAAACCTGTTCCATATAAACGGACCTTTTGATGACAGACAATTTTTCCCATGGTAGATCTTCTCAAGGGTGTATCTAGCCTGAGATGGCTGTTGCGTAGTGGGATTTTTCTATTTTCAGAAATTGTAAAGATTTCAGACATGTAATTTAAGTTGGGTCTACTGCAGAATTTAAATGCGTGTGTAGCAATACCCTGATTAACCCTCATATCAACAGACAGCCAATTTATGGCTCTATACTTCTCAGTACCAATATTGGCGCTACTATTCATATTTAAAAAAAATATATATTTATTTTGTGCACCTTTCAAACAGATTTTAAGTGATTCATTGAGGCCTAAATTCCAGGCAGAACATGCATAGCCCAAAATTAGGTTGAATCAGAGCATTGCATAGAGCATGCTTTAAGGCTGGTGTTAATAAAGATTGTTTTCTGTATAAAAATCTAAGTTTGGAAATAATTTTATTTAAAACATAGTGACCTACTGTCTTTCCACTCAGGGTTTCTTCTAATAAGCATCCTAGGTATTTTACTGAGGTATGTTGTTTGATGGATGTGCCTCTATATATTATATTCAAGGAATCTGCTTTTTTAGCTTTAATTTTAGATGAAAAGAGGATACACTTGGTTTTTTCTTCTCCAAAGTGCACAGTTATTTTGTTATCGACAAACCACTCACAAAGGTTGGAAAACTTCAGTTTACATTTTTTTTCTATTTCTTTTATATCCTTATGTTGGAAAATCAAGCAAGACTCATCTACGTAAAGTAGTAATTCACATTCTAGTGCATTATTCAATTTATGAAATAAATAAACAGCTGGATGCCCTCTCTAACGCTAAATTGCAGTAATATAGACAATGGGTCCCTGCACTAGCAAATTTGCCACCTAAGGCTAACAGCAGTACCCAGTGACCAGTGATGCAAAACTAATATTTTCCATGTTCCAGGAATTAAAGGGAATGATATATATGCAGGGTGCAACAAAAAGATTTTATAAACCAGACAATCAACAGAGGAACTGATTTTCTATCGTAAATGTAAATATTTGAGGTAAAGTTGTTTTAAGCAATATATATTAATATATACCTTTAAAATTGCTTGAAAATCCATTTAAAATATTATAAAATTCTTCTCTAAGCTTGTTTTATTTCTGAATCCAATAAGGAAACGTTTACTAATCTTGGAGCTCTTTTAAAATATAAAAAGCAACAATAAACATATATCTACATTAATCTAAAGATACTTCTAAATGGAAGTGTTCATTTTATGATAAGAAAATATTATTACATAAATTTTCTTATAGATCTGTTTCTAAGAATATGTCGATGTTTATGTTTAAGCTTACTTAAATAAGTATCTAAAAAACTATTTCACCATAATTTCATAATTGAATAACATAATTCTTTCTCAGAAAAATGCTTAAGCAAGTACTTATTTAGTAGTAAAAAAATACTTCAGTTAGCATATTTTGAAGACATCAGTTGGTCCATCAATATTTCCTTTTTTTTATCCTATTTTATAAAATCTTTTGAGACAGCATGTTTTGTCATTATCACTTCTGACATTAGAGGTCAGCAAGCCAAATTTTATTTTATTTATCAGTTTTAACTTTATTTTTATTTGAAATCCAGATGGATTTAGACTGTTATTATGATATTCACGTTATAATTGAGAAAAAAAAAAAAATTAACTTCAGTTTGTTTGTCCATTCGAGGTAATTACTTAAATATAGTTTTTTTTTTTTTTTCGGTGCATGATTTGTGAAGAATTGGTCATCCAGCCTACTTACTTATCAACCTAACCCACACCCATCTCATTCTCATACTTCATACATAAAGTTCGGGTTTAATTTGATAGCCCAATTTAAACCTAAAGTAAATCAAAATGCCCATTCGACATGCTAAGACGTCCATCCAACATGTTTGTGTGTTGATTTAGAATTTGTAAGAGCATCTTAATCTTATATATTTGTTTGTTTCTAATGTTTATACGTTCTTTGCAGTGTTTTGGAAGTAAGATCCTTGCAGTCATTTGAAAATATTTTCAGATGAGGTTTTGAAGAAAATATTTTAAGGTGAGGTTTTGTGGAAAACATTTGGAAGTAAAGATTTGAGGTAAGTAGCTGAAAAAAAATGTTTAAAGGAAAATATTTTCAAAGAAAATATTTGGAAGAACTTAGTAAGAAAAATGTTTGAAATAACACTTTGAGGAAACTTGGAAACAGAATAACGTTTTAAGAACGATTAAACGTGATTGATGTTCACTTCACTCAATTGAATCGCAGGATTGATAAGAAATACAAATTATTAAGAAATATTAATTAATATATTATTAATTAAAGTAATTTATGATTTATTGCCAGCCATTAAAATAAATAACGATTTATATCATAAAAAACAATTTTGAAACTATAAAAATAATTAATGGTTCAAAACAGTAGATTGAAAAATGAATTTTTTATTTCAAACCGTGTCTACAAACTATTGATACATTCATAGGTATTCTGTGTTTTGATATGAAAAACTGCTACCATATCCTTTATCTTGATCTTAATGTTTGTTAAAAGTACAGATACAGGAAAAAACCAAACTTGTTTATTAGATAGATTTAATAGATAAGGTTTTGAATGATACACAGAAATTTAAAAATAAATAAAAAAAATCATACCTCAGCTTGATTATTTTCAAGTTTATTTACAATACCCCGATAGTATTCACCATCTTCACTGAACGATGTAGCACACTGTAAACCAACCAGTGGACTTTTGATAGATTCAACATTAGAGTCTTTATAAAAAATTTTTATGTCACTCATCAATTTTTCAAGACTTGCAGATGTCCGTACAAGGTTAACATAAAAACAATGGGGGTTGCATGAATAAGTAACATAGACCTCTTCATCTGATCCAATCGAAAGGTTTGGTTCAACGTAATTTATAATGATTGATGAATTGCTCTGATTTACTACTGCAGATTGTGAACTGACAGAAGGATTAGTTTGTAATACTTCATTTAAATTTTCACTTTGCAACCCAATTGCTGCAACTAACTTTTCATTAACCAATTTCTGGTTAATTGCATTATCTTCAATATCATATAAAATTAATTCAACTGAACTATCATTTGATACTTTAACAATCAAACCAACTAAAGAAGTTTCTATTAAAGAAAATTCTTCAAATTTTTCAGTAGCGAGATCAGAAAATTGTGTATTTGGTTTAATCGGCTCAATCCCTGAAAGTGAACACTTTATAGCAAGTGGTGGAGACACAAAAAATTCCTTTTTTAGCTCTTTTATATAATTTTTTGAAACAGTCTCAGTATTACCATAATCAACAAAATACACCAAACAGGAATCTCTATCCACGCTTTTAATCAACCCCCTATACCATTGTTCATCTACAGAAAATTTTGCGCAACATGGCTTATCTAGTTTAAAATTATTGAAACTTTCATTATTCATATTATAAATTTTTTGTAATTTTTCTTGTATGTTTGATAATTCATCCTGTGAAGATACTAACTGACCATAAAATTCACTTATCTCTTGAACAAAAACGACACAGATATCAACATATTGTTCTACAGATAAACCACTGATTGGACTGTATTTTTGTATAACTTGAGTTCCATTAACACTGCTCTTAGATCCAGATCCTGAAGAGCTATTTGCTGTAACACTACTACTTCCTGTCACAGATATTGATTGTTTTATTTGACCATATCCAGCAGCAATCAGTTGCTCTGCTACTGTAACAGTGGCGTCTTGATCAACATATAATCTTAAAACCAGAATATTACGGTAAAGGCGAATCGCAACACCAATGAGGTCACGATCCAAAACAAGCTCTTTGATTACCTCAATAGCTCTTTCACTCCATTTTCCATTATTAAACACAGGGTCAACATCAGCTAATACACATTCATTTGCACGAGGTGGAAGATCAATAAATGGTTTTGGAATTTCTCTAAGTAAATCAAATGGAATAAAGTCTGAATTACCCAAGTCTACAAAATCAACTTCAACGTGGCTATGTTCTCTATCAACATGTGTTATTTGTGATCGGTGCCATGCATTGTCTTCAGAAGACTTGGCTAAACAAAATTCACCAATCATTGGCTCAAAAATTTTTTTCTGCAGTTGTTCAGAAGATGCCAATGATATAATGCCATGTTCAAGTCGTTCATACTTAACCGCAATTGAAGGCTCTGCTAAATTGCAGAAAATATGACCATTCGTTGGATCAACGAAGGTGACAAACCAATTTGTTTTTTTACCAAAAGGCAAATCTTGAGAAGTCAAACTTGTGAACGTCGGCATTTTCTATCCCCAGTCAACTCAAATTTTTGATATGGCAAAATCTACAACGCCATCAGAAACTGCAGCGTGATTTAAAATTTTTCAAAATATGGCGTCGATTTGAAAACAACTTAATACTTAGACTGCTAATATTTTTTTAGCAATCATCTATGCAATCTAGAACTTAATAACTCGAGACTATGTCAAAATATCACCTTGAGATCATGTTAAATTTAAGGCGGCAAATATGTGTGAGACTATCACCAGCATTACAAACAGCCATGTCACTGAAATAAGATTCTTCTGCTAGTGGCATATTCTCAAATTACCTTTCAAAGATCAAGTTCAAATTCTTTCTCATAAACTTGTCAAAGTAAGACATGTTTTTATCTTTCTAATATACTTCCATTCCAAGATCTCGTTCACGTTCTTAATTGTTTATTAATTTGGGACCATCAACACTCAAGACTTCAATCCGTTTTTAATGATTTCTTTAAAATGCAGACTGGCGAACAATATAACATAAGATCAGCAGAAAGTAATAACATTTTTGCGCCATAAAAACAAATTTTACTTGTGGTATCTATTCTATTGCGTTTCAATGCGTCCCTTGGCTGGAATATTCTACCTAAATCTCTTAAAACTGCAGAGAGCCTTTTACAGTCAAAGAATGCATTTATTAAGGGTATTTTCAAACATTTTATAAATAGAATTCTTAATTAGAGTTCTTGTCTTTTTAATTATTGAAGCTTTCTAATATTACTTTAGGAGATATGTGTATAATGTTACAGATGAAGGTTTTTTATGTGCTTTTAATTTTATTGACTCGC
Organism: Euphysa ruthae; assembly: GCA_035046665.1. NCBI lineage: Eukaryota > Metazoa > Cnidaria > Hydrozoa > Anthoathecata > Corymorphidae > Euphysa > Euphysa ruthae. The sequence continues at coordinate 12,186 of JAUZNK010060708.1, forward strand.
ATATTCTTATTGCTTGTAAATATAACCCCTAAAAGATAAAGAGACGCTACTTTCCTATATATATTTTACTTAAAGTTTTGCTTTAAATCTAGGTCTAGGTCTATTTCTGTAGTATTTTACTATTTTTAAGGTTCCTGTGTTTTTAGAAACTTTTATTTTATTTATATACAACAATTATCAAATTGTAATAGCAAGAAATATATCTTAATTGATTGGGTGCGGTACGCATGCAGCTCTAACATAGTAATATATCACTAGATCATTTATGTTGACATAACGCCTGTGACATACAAATTAGATATATAATTATTTCACTCACCTTATATAACTGAAGCTTAAGGTTTTAATATATTGATATATATTCTTTTCGGCTATTTTAAGGTTTTCTGAACACAGTGGCAATATTAGTTTATGCATAAAACTTTTGTAAATACTCAAATTTTCACTTGTGAAATCCCTCTAAAAAATATTGATTTTACACAGGTTGTAAAGGAAGCGTGCCCCGGGAACACGTTTTTAAACGTTACTTTCAAATTATCAAGAATGTGGTTTTGGCTTGAATATGAAATCCAGGAAAAGCATATTATGAAAAATTTTTTTCCATCATTTAGTTTTTGGTTTATTTCTATTTACTAATGCTAGCATTTCTATTATTTTTTGTTTTACAGTTAATAAAGTATGGAAAGTAAAAAAGTCAGCTCTTCAAAAAGAAGAAAAGCTGGTCATTCCCGAGTCTTTAAAAAACGAAATTTCATTTAACTCCTTCATCTCTTGTTTCTATTTCTGCAAAAAATTCGTGATTCTGTTACCATTGATATTTCAACTCCATAAACTGATATACCTGGTTCTTCTCTCCAAACTTCTCGGAAACGGGCTCATGGTGAACACCGGTCAGATTCTGATGAACAGAAACAATCAAACAGATTTCTTTCATCAAACATATTGATTGACAGCGAAATTTCATAGATTCCAACCTTTCTGTTTTAACCGGGAGACTCCCGCTATGAAGCATCGCCTTCCGCTCTCCCTTTGAAAAAAAAAAAAAAAAAACAAAAAAATTTCCCATTGTAATAAGAATCTCATATCAATTTTTTTATTTTCTTAAGCTTTGCGTGATATTTATTTTCCAATAAAAAAAGCTAATTTTTTTTTAAAGCTTGGTTACGTCAAGTTCAATCATAAGACGAAAGAAGCAAAAATACGTGGTTGGGGTTTAATAAATTTGTATAAAATACTTTTTAATGATTTTTACCTGTAAAACATTACATTTATTTGTTACTTTTCTGCTCTATTTTTGGAACATGGTGTTTATATAGTTGCTAACAGTGAAAAGATTTTTCATTGTTTTTTTTTTTTTTTATTTCCTTTTTTAGCTAACCAAAAGACTTGGGTCTTTCAACCAATAGGTGCTAATAATGGAAACGCAATTCATCCGTCACTAGCAGCAGAAATAAAAATGCCAATGCTTCTTGTTCACCACAATCCACAATACGTTTTTTAATCTCCTTTTTAATCCATATATCACACATTTGGTAAAAACTGAATTTAAAGGTAGAAAAGCCTAGGAAAAATTTGCATGTGGAAGAACAAAAACGGCTGCTATTATTAATAGTAGAGAAGATCACTTCCAAAAGAAGATCCTTTCAGCGTTATGGTGGATGCTAGTAACGACAACGAACTTAAAAAAATGTTTCCGATTGCAGTTCGAATATTTGATGTTAATTTCAAAAGAATTATAACCAAATTCCTGGATATGAACCTTCTTGATGGTAGGGTCGCCTCAACAGCTGCTTTCATGTTTCAAAGCGTTGAAAACCAACTAGACAAGTATGACGTGTCATGTGGTTTGGTTACTGGAATTGGGCTAGACAATACCAACTCTAATATCGGTGTGAGAAACTCAATTAAAAGTAGAGCACTTAAAAAGAATTTAGAAAAAATCATTGCAGGATGCTCTTGTCACATATTACACAATGCATCAGGAAAAGAATCATAAGCTTTTTCTAGAGTGACTGGATTTGATCTTGAAGGCCATTGTGTAGATTTATTTTACTGGTTCGACAAATCTTTGAAAAGAAAATATTATTTTGAAGGAATACTATGAGTTTTGAGATGATGAATTTGAAGAACTGGTAAAATATATTTCTGTCAGATGGCTTTGCGCAGAGAAATGTATGAATAGGGAGCTAAAAAAATAGGCTGGATTAAAATCGTATTTTTCTTCTGAAGGGCTTGCTGAAGCTCGCTTTCGACAACCGGAATCAACTTGTGCAGATCCAATGACTGAGATATGCTTGATGTTTTTTTCGGTCAGTATTTCCAACTTTACCAATTTTAATGAGTTTTTGCAAACGGAAGAGCCACTTATCACGAAACGTGAAAGTTCACGAACAAGCTAGCAATAAAGTTTGTGAAACCAAATACCATTAGGCAGTTTAAGAGTGACAAGATATAATTTTGTAAACTCTAAATTTCATTACCAATTCAAAAAGCTGACAAAGACTTGGTAATCGGATTTGAGACAAAGAATTCTCTTGACATTTTAATGTAAGAGGATATTGATCAAACTAGGGTTGAAAAATTTTTCGATGCAGTACGAAAATTTACGAGATTGCTTACAGGTACTCTGCTCGATGGTTAACATTAGATGCACCATTGAACAAATTACCAAACTTCATTGAGTTTAAAAATCGAGGTAAAGCAACTTTTGATTATTTGACTGAGCTTATCCAAAAAGTCTCTGTCAGATACCAT